>PVHP010019494.1:0-31633 GCA_004024765.1 Zapus hudsonius
GACATTCCTGACACTATGAAAAGATCAAACCTAAGAATCCAGGGTATCATGGAAGGAGAATTCCACTCTAAGGGCATGGTAGAAAATTTCAACAAAATCATATAAGAGAATTTCACCTACATATGGAAAGTGGTACCAATACAGATATACAGGAAGCATTTAGAACACCAAAGAGACAAAACCAGGAAAGAATCTCTCCATGCCATATTATAATTAAACTACTGAACACACAGACCAAAGAAAATCTATTGAAGGCGGTAAGAGAGAAGCAGCAGGTAACTTATAAAGGCAAGCCCATTAGAATAACTGCAGATTACTCAACACAAATCTTAAAAGCCAGAAGGGGTTGGGATGATGTATTCCAAGTTCTGAAAGCAAGCAACTGTCAGCCAAGATTATTATATTTGACAAAGATCTCCATTGCAATTAAAGGAGAAATAAGAACTTTTCAAAACAAAGAGGCTAAAGGCATATATATCTACAAAGCCACCTCTACAAAAATACATGAAGGGATCCTTCAAAAACTGAAGAGAAAGAAAAACCCATATATTAAAAGACAGGAAAAAATAAACCACATTCAAATACTAGGCGATACAAGAGAGTAAAGGAAAAACAGTAAAAAATACAAAAACAAGAAATGGCGAGAATGAATGAACATCTTGTTTCAATAATAAATCGTATCATCAATGGCCTTAACTCTCCAACAACAAGACAGACTTGCAGGCTGGATTAAAGGCAGGATCCTTCTGTTTGTTGCCTCCAAGAAATGTACCTCTCCATTAAAGAGAGTCACCTACTTAGGGTGAAAGGATGGAAAACAGTATTTCAAGCAAATGGGCCTAGGAAACAAGCAGGTGTTGCTATCCTAATATCAGACAGGATGGACTTCAAACCAACAGTAGTTAAGAGCGAAAAGAAGGTCATTATATATATTGAAGAAAATGAACTGATGAAAATTTCAGGGAAATGGATGGATCTGGAAAGGATCATACTAAGTGAGGTGACTCAGGCCCAGAAAGCCAAACACCACACATTTACCCTCATATAATGGCACACCCAGGAACCATAGATTATTACTATAAAATCTTTAGTGCCAGGGATGGGATACCTTCCAATGAGTTGTTGGCCAGGGAGGTTTCTGAATCCCCATCCCCCCAAATTACAGGCCATTGCCAAGGCTCTTGGTTGCCCACCAGAATGAGATGGTAAGACCCTGTTGCTGAAGACCACGTACGTATGCTTGGGCTCAGGTCACTGAGAAAGCAAGCTGGCAATGAGCTGGAAACATCCTCTCTGTTAACCAGCTGACAGTAAGTTTGAAAAAGCTATGGCTGCATTGAGCCAGCCCTATGGGAGAGAGAAGTCATCAATGGTGGTGAACAGCAGTGGACCTTGCAAGCCTTAAGATTGGCCAACCAGCCCAAATGTGCCAACTGGGGCAATAGTGACATGTCTATTGTGGGGGAAACCAATTGCTATATAACTGGACCAGAGGCCTGCTCCACAGAAGGGTAGCCATGCCTGGTACTAAAAACCTAGTTAAAAGCCTATGGTGGGGGAGGTCATGAGCCCTAGGGTACTAACACTTGTTGTCTGATTAAATGTATATTTTATGCCCACCAAACTGCCTTATAAGCACTTATTTTTTTAAATAAGTATATAATAATGCTACTCTCACTTTTGTCTAGAGAAGCTTCTCTTTTTCAGATGGTGGTGACCACTGGGATAACTCAAAAGACACCACAGTGTTGAGAAGAAATGACAGTGGAGTGTTCAGCACTGGGACATTTCGATCACACTTCCTGAGACTCAGGGTCTATTGCAGAAGAGGTGGTGGAAAGACTGTAAGAGACAAAGAAAGGGCAGGACTGCTTGCTTACACCACAAACTTCCAGACACAAAATGGCCTTGATATTCATGACTTCACAGGGCCTGATGATACCTCCACATAATGGGAGGAAAAGATGATGACACTGAAACAAAACAGAGACTAATTAAGAGGGGGAAGAGATATAGGGGAGGGGAGGGAGGTAATCATGATGGTTTATGGTCTATAATTATGGAAGCTATCAATAAAAAGTTTTTAAAAAAATCACAGAATTGTTAATAAACAAAAAAATTGCTAGTTAATTTATATAGAAAATGGAAAAGCTAATTTTATTAGTAGCTGAAGTAGTGGACTGAAAGGAAGTGAGTTAATAATAATCAAGATCTGCAAAAAATTACTTTGAGAGCCATGGTGGGGGAGAATATCCAGAGGCATGATGCCCCTGAGTAACAACATACTAGGGCCAGGAGAACCGGGCTTATTCCTAGGCTATCCATGGTCCCCTGCCCCAAGGACTGATCCAGACTGCCCACGGAGGAGGATATCCAGCTGATCAGGGATGGGGAAGAGGGGCATTGGGGAACTGGGGATAACAGCTCATTGTTTGCCCATTAAATAATGTAACTCATTATGGACAATTAAAAAAAATTACTTTGGACAATCTCCAGTCCTGGTGAATTAGGTAGGTCACTATAATAATACTGACTTGTTGGTAAACACATACATCTACAACTATTTTGGAAACATTTTAATGTTATTTAACATCAGTAAACTTGATTATACTTATATAGCTCTATAAGATATATATTTATAATATGTTTTTGCAATACATCAAAAGACAGAAACAAAAATGTTTATAATGAAAACTTTTTCAGTAGTGGAAAATTAAAACTTGAATATCATTAGCATTACAGTAGTAAAATGAAGTGAATTATTTTCCTATAATGAGTAGGATACTATAGAGGAAGAAATTGAAACATGTAGCACAGGTGACTCTAAGAAGCATAAAAACGTATGTCAAAGGAGAATATAAAAAATTCCATTAGAAAGAGTACATTTGGGAAGTTTTTTTCCCTCTTGTTAAGATCAGGAATCATGAGCAGACTTGTGAGGGCGTTTCCAGGAAGGATTAAGACCTTCCCTCAGAGTGGCAGCCTTTCTGATGGTAGTCTCAATATAAATTAGAAGCTCCAGGAACCAGTGTACTTTATTTTCCTGGCTGACCTTGGTTGTTCCTGTTGAATGCATCCACTCTGTTGCCAAGATCCTTTGCTGATGTTGGAACCCAGGTCTTCCAATGTGGGCTGAGACCAGTGCTCTCCAGGAATTCTCAACCCTGCAGCGCCAAGAGGGGGCTTTTGAAGCCAAGTTGGGACTGGGTTCTCAGCTCTTCAGACTATGGACAGCAATTGTTGAACCGCCCAGCCTGTTTTGTAGAAGCCAAGCTAATAATCCTCTTCATAATTTGTATTCATTCTAGAAAATCCTGACTAATACAACATTCAATTTAAATAAAGTTTGATCATGTGCAAAACTGAATAGCAGTGCTTTGAGCATATGATTATTTTAAATGGTCTCCAAAGTGGCTCAAAACGTTGGTAGTTTGAACCATCTGTACCAACAGCATCCCGCATCTACTCTTTCTCTCTAGTTTATGAATTTCTCCCTGGAGAACAGTTCATTCTAAATTATCCTGTAGCCCATTCTACAGCCAATAATAATAGTTACAGAAACTTCGATGAATTTACTGTGAGTCTTAAATGTGAAGGAGGAACCAAAGATATAAAGTGACTTCCATGTTTAAATTTAAAATTCTTTTCTCATAGATTACTTTCTCAACCTTTGATGTTTATTATGAATTGTTGTTTGTTTGTTTGCTTTGAAGGACTGTTCTTTGCAGGGTGGGATATTTAACAGTTGTTTCTAGCCTGTACCAATGAGACACCATCTTTAGGCATGATCAAATATCTTGCAGGGAGGGTGAAATGGGCACATTTGCCCATGACTGAGAATCCTTACTGTAGATAGTTCTCACTATTACCTCTCCTGGAAAAGTGAAGAAAGCCAGAGCTCATTGGAGTTTTGTACACTCACTTTTATAATCCAGACCTGGATGCAGGAACACTGGGGGGCTAGCGGACGTGTATGTTGTGAGCTGCAAACAGTTGTGAAGGCTTTGCAAGGACTTGGTCAGGCTTCCACAGTTCTACCCACAGACTTTCTCTGGCTAAGCTCAGAACCCTGCAGAGAAGCCTGTCAGGTGTATTTCCAAGCACTCAGACTCACCTGGATTCCTAAAATGTCAGAGAAGTGAATGCATCTGCTTGGAACCAAATCAAATATAAGTACAAGTGCCTTCATCTTCATCCTGTTTGCTAACTGGGTGTCACTTATCCTAGGAGATCTAGGACTAAATGCCTCCCAATTGGAAATCTGAATTCTGTATTAATGTTACCAACTTCATGGTCCATGATGTCTTTTTCCTCCCTCCTGCCCTCTTTCTCTCCCTCTCTTCTTCCCTTTCTTCCTCCATCTCTCTCCCTTTCTTCTAAGTGTTATTTGAAGGATGATATAATATGTATGTCTTAATATTTAAAGGAAGAGAGGCATCTGCAAATATTTTTGTGATTGGCTCCATAATGCTTCACAGTGGTCCCTGAAGTGCCTATAATATTGGGCTCTATGGTATCTAATTTGAATACAATGATATAGCAAAAGCTATACTTCAGTAGAAATCAATGACATACATATGCACACACACATATAGATGTGAAGGGTGCCCTAGATATAAATGTATATTTATGACACCAACATATATGGAGAGTTCTCAAGAATATAGAAAACTATGAGAGGTTGGGGCTGGTATGTATTCAGTTAGAAAAATCGGGGAAGAATAGAAGTCAATATTCATATCTATTAAAGGAATAGAAATGCACTTGTCAACATTGTAGTATTTGATCTATTCAACCTCTTATTTTTGGAATTAATTTCAGTGAGCCTCATAGGAAAGCAACACCCTCTGATGGAAAACACTTAGTTCGGCTTAGACTGATTCCTGTTCTCTTGTCCTAGGAGAATCAACAACCAGCTTCAGTCTCCTTTTCTCCAAAATTGGCTAAGCCCTCTCAGTACCACCAAGAACAGTTTAAAAAATAATGTAAAGCAGTGTGTCACCTGACACACTTGGAAGTCATATGGCAGGTACTATGTATGCCAGAGCGTCCAGTGGAATAGACTTTAGCAGTAATTCTGTCCACCCCTCAATCCCCTGGAAAAGCAAGGACTAAGACTACTTTTCTTGACTTGCACTAAACATTAAGATTCACAGGTTGCATGGTGTTTAACATTTGCACATTCTGCAAGCTCACAGAACATGAGAGTGAAGACTTTTAACAGAGTCGTCAGTGGGTCTTCCCACAACTGTAGCCCAAGTTTATGTCAAGCTCTTTTGAGTTTTTTTATGGTGCCAAACTGCAGCATGGTGACATGCCTGGGGTCCCTCTTTAGCTTGTGGAAACCAGCAGGGTTCTCTGAAAGTGATTTATATACAAATTGTGGCCATTCTGAAACGAGGGCAACCGGTATCTTGGGCTTCATCTGCCCAGTACTTTCGGGCTGGTCCTGATGCTGGCGTTCATGCATTAAAGATGGAGTTGGGGCCTTTCAATGAATGTGAATGCATGCTGATGGATGGCCTTAGGTCCTTAACCACAAAAGTAAATGCGGAAAATGGCGTGTGTGTGTGTGTGTGTGTGTGTGTGTGTGTGTGTCCACAAAAGTAAATGCGGAAAATGGTGTGTGTGTGTGTCTGTGTGTGTGTCTGTGTGTGGCTAGATCCACTGAAATTGAAAACAGCAGGAAAGTATAAATAAGATATGTTGACTTTTTTTTCTTTTGAGGATGAGAAGTTTTGAAATGTAAATGGAAAAAGATTAAGGAAATGTTCCAGGTTGAATTGATTGAAACCCCTTTTCTTGAGTCTTGGGATAATAGTTTCTCCCTGGCAAGATGCACCTGATCTTATTTTTTTTAAAAATAAGATTCAAGGAATTTAGAACTATGCAAATGCACTGGAAATAAAATGGCTTCACTGGAAGGAATTTCAATATTTTAATTGCATCAGATAAAGTTGCTAAACAATTTTATTTTATTTAAGATATAAAAATGGCTATTTTATTGCAGGTAAATCAATAAAATGTTGAGTTGCTCTATTTAATATACTTTTGTTTCCCTTTCAGACAGTATGATAATATTGCTAAACAGTTATAAACTTCTATAGATATTATTATATAAAATATTTTTCCTTTGTTTATACAGCATATATCTCCAATAATTCCTGCTTTTGTGTAACAAAATATGTTGTATGTTTTCTATTTATACTTTTTTCCTAATGTTAATCAGTTCTTTAATATGTTCTCTTATGTTTGATATATAACTTGCAATTTGTATTTAAATTTAAACAAAAATCAGTTCATGATATTTTTAAACTGTAGTTATAGCTGTACAGTTAATTCAGTTAAACTTTGCATTGTTATACGAGAAACGGTAAGAACAGAAAAGCTATGTATATAACTTTTTCCAATGTTACATCTCAAAGTATTGGAATGGCTTCTCAAAAAGATATCTGTTTTTCATTATATTAATCCAAGGTAACAAAAAATAAATAAATGCAGCAGGAATACTATCATAAACATGCAAGATTTAAGTTGCTTTAACTATTTAACTGTGAGGTCAACTCAGGGGTAATGTCAGGAAATTCTTAACTAAATGCCTGTATACCTCACCTTCATTGGCTGCAGTATGAGGCTATCCTGTCAACATTCACTAAGGGTGAATTACGCTGCCTTTAAACCAAGGACATTCTCACACTCACTTGCCTCTAACATAACCAAATAGTTTATTTTGATCTTTCTGTTCTGCTATTAACTCTTATGCAAGCTTCTTTTACCAAAACTTTGTTACCAAACAAGTTTGTTTGAAAGGTAATCTTGTGTGTGTGTGTGTGTGTGTATATGTGTGTGTGTGTGTGTGTGTGTGTGTGTGTGATGAGATTCATTGTAAGTTGGGATAGAACTTGGTTCTGTCTTCGTTAATGGTTGAAATCAATCAAGTCTTCTGCATTGACACCCTTTTTTCTTGGCTAAGTTTGTAGTGTAGGTTTGTTTTCCCTTCATGGTGAAACGACACATTCTTTTTGCATCTCAAACTAATTAGCTGACCCACAGAATGTAGAACTTTTGAGAGTCAATTTCCTTGTGTTGCAACTAGACGTAGAGTTCTTTGCATTTCTAATATTGGAAATAAGGACCTAATGTCAGATATCTATTCTCTATCAAGTGTTTCCTCACAAAGCTAGACAGTTAGAATCTAGCTTAGAAATGAGCTTGCTATGAGTTTGATTCCCAGCACTGCATACACGAGGCATGGTGGTGCCTACCCGTAATGCCAGCACTAAACAGATAGAGAGAAGAGGATCAGAAATCCCAGGCCAGCCTCAGCGACATAGAGAATTGGAGATCAGTCTGGGCTCCATGAAACCCTGTCTCCAAAAAGAAAAATCTTGGATGCTAGGGTTGGACAGATTTTGAAATGACTGGTCTAGAGATTACAAAACTAGTGCTGGTCTAAGCATGTGTGCTTAAAAATATTTTATTTATTTACTCTTTTGAGAGAGGGAGAAAGAGAAAGAGAGAGAGAAATAGAAAAAAC
Source organism: Zapus hudsonius (assembly GCA_004024765.1). Lineage (NCBI taxonomy): Eukaryota > Metazoa > Chordata > Mammalia > Rodentia > Dipodidae > Zapus > Zapus hudsonius. Next base: position 7,538 of record PVHP010019494.1, read on the forward strand.
AGGCATGCCAGGGCCTCCAGCCACTACAAAAACAAAACAAAACAAAACAAACAAAAAATAAACTCCAGACACATGCGCCACCCTGTGCATCTGGCTTTACATGGGTACTGGGGAATTGAACTCAGGTCCTTCTGCTTTATGGGCATGTGCCTTAATCACTGAGCCATCTCTCCAGACCTCTTTTTGTTTTGTTTTTAATTGTTTTGAATTCTGATTTCTAAGTACAATTTTAATGATTTTTAATGATTTTGTACCAGCCAAAAATTCCTTAACACTATCTTCTATTAAGAAAAATATATATGCATAGTTTTAGAAATTTTTGCCATTTTTATATTTTGGCTTGACTCAACTATGTGTTCAGAGCTAAATCTAAGGGCTTGTAAAATAAATTTATTAAGAAGAGGAAATGGGATTCTTGCACCATAGCAAAAAATGCCTCATAAAAAGAGGCTAAGTCTTGGTTTAACTTTAAAACCAGTGAGGTTTACATGGTACTTCTTCTTCTTCTACTAAATGTGCTAAAAGAATAAGCTCATGTCATGTTTTAAGCCCAAGCATCTTAACAACTTGTGTCTGTAAATAAGCGTGGTTTGGGTGAGACGGTTGCCAGAGGTGTTCCTTCTTTGCTTATCTGCCTGGAATCAAATTTAATGTTCTTCTTGCTTCACTGGATAACATCCAAAGCAACAACACCATTGGAAGGAATTTCACTTCCTTTGCTGTGTTGGGCACTAGTGACCTCACCGACTCTCCAACAGGGGAAGCTGGATCGCTTGAACACCAGCTGTTTAGGGTTGGGGCTGGGAAATTAATTTGAAGTCACTGTTTAGAGATTTCCTTTTTACTGACTTTGCATTTGTACTTGCTGAAAATTCAAGTTGACTTCTGAAAAGGCCTATGAGATTTCATGGTAGCATGTCTATTTCACCAGGAAGCCCAAGTCTGGGGAAAACATAACTGGTGATATTGGTGAAGAAAGGGTGTGTTTGTCTTTCTCAGTGTTTATAATGCATAGAAAAAGTACACTCCACTGAAAGCGGGTTTTCTTTTATCTACAGAATTCTTTATGTGAGTCTTGTATTCAGAACTTTTCATAGCCTGAGTAAAAATAGGCTGAATCTGTTTGAAAAGGAGGGGGATTTGTGATTTCTGCATCTATCCACTCTGCACGGGAGGGTGGTATTGTAGCTGATGAATGGCGAGGGAATGGGGAAAATTCTCAAAGCTCAGAGGGAAGAGAGAGAAGGAGACACAGCAATGAAACACCACAGGTATTTCCATGGTGCGTGGAATTTCCACTCCCACCCTCCACACGATCATGATCATAATATTAATATAAAATATTAACAATATTAGAAAAGCAGTAATGCTTATTTGCTCCCAGAATTTGCCGTTTCTCTAAGATACAAAGTCAAATAAGAATTTAATTCTCCTCTTGGGTAAGAATTCTAGTTATTGAAGCAAATGACAGATTTTTGCCCATTTTCTCAGTGTGGTCAGTTCAGAGCCTGGTTGTTAGAGCGGTTATGAATTAATAAGATTTGATTGCTACTTAGTAGGTACTTTATTTAGTACAGAACATTAATATTGCTACTAAGTCAAATGGCAGTATTAGACCTTGCATCTCTATGAACAGTTAGTAAGTGAAGAGTCAATTCCCACAAGTTCAAAATGCTTCTGAATCTTCCCTATCTATCAACAACACGTCAATCATTCTGACCAACTGCAGAAAGTCTTCCCCACCCCACAAGGTATCTGGGTTTGAAAACCATCCCTGGCCCATTTCTTCTTGGGCAATGACTGTGTGGTCTCTCCACCACCTCACTCCTCAAAGAAGAGATTTCTGAAAACTTTTTCCCTTAAGTGAATTTTTATTTTCCAGGTGATCTGCGTTACTCTATAAGCAAACAGCTTAGAGATAACAAAAGGCATCTTCAATATGGCTCAGGGAGCCATCTGACAGTGCCTAAAATTGAAGTTGAGGGTGAAAACCTAGAGAATGGAAATATGTGAATGATTCCAGATCCCTGCTTATAAAATGTCCTATTAATTCAATTCTCAGATGGTGGGAATGCGTACTGGGTACAAGAGGAATGAAGGTTTCTGTGCTCTCTGGGGACAGCTGGATAAAGCATGCAACTTAAAGAAAGGAACTTCTATTTTTTTAAGTATAGGAATCATTGAATGTGAAGCAGGAATAACAGGCCCTGTTTAAAAATCATTTGGAAAATCATAAGCAGGTAAGACGCAGAATTGCATTGGTGTGATGTAGGCTTTGGCAAATGGCAACCAGGCCAAAGCGGTTGTAATAAGTGATTGTAGGAGGCACACAAATAAAACTCCTTCTGAATAGAGCTTCTACACCCATGTAATCAAATGTCGTCACTTTTCACACTAACTTTCTACTCGGGCAGCTTTTCTTTTAACTCTGGAGCTTCATTCAATCTAGTGACTTGTTTTTGAGAGGTCCACTCATTCCTCTGCAAGCCTTGCCTATGGACACCTCATAGCTGCAAAATGTAATTCTAAGTACTGCTTTAATGCGGAATGATCATCCACAAATTAAAAGAGAATTATTTGAGTGTTCGTCTTTTAAGTGTGCTTTGAAAAACTAGAAATTTTGCATGTGTTTTATATCTCTTCCCTTTCTAGGACTTTTCATAATTAAATATAAAATAAGTCTTGTATAGCTGCATGTGTTTAACGTATTTCTTTATGGTTAAATGGTAAAAATTTAGGCAAACATTTGTATGAACTGTATTATGAGTTCATTATTCATTATTCCCTAAATAATGCATAATACAAATGTGTAGGGTTTTTTAATTTAGATTATATATGTCAAGGATCTCAACCTTAACATGGGAATTACTTATGTTTGTTTATAGCTATCTTCCTTTCTTAGATGAAATTGAATTTATTACTTAAAATTTCAAATGTTTAAGATGCTTATATTCCTTAAAAGTTATAGTCTTACCTTTCATGAACAGCATAAATTCATGTCTACATTTTAAAAAATATTTTATTTATTTAAGAATGACAGAGAGAGAGAGAAAGAGAGAGAGAGAGAGAGAGAGAGAGAGAGAGAGAGAGAGAGAGAGAGAGAGAGAGAGGGAGAGAGAGAGGATGCACCAGGGCCTCCAGCCACTGAAAATGAACTCCAGACACATGTGCCCTCTTGTGCATCTGGCTTTATATGGGCAATGGGGAGTTGAACTCTGGTCCTTCTGCTTTGCAGGCAAACGCCATAACTGCTAAGCCATCTCCTCAGCCCGTATGTCTACATTTTTAAGAATTGCATTTCTTTTATCTTACAATGAGATCATTTCTTCAAAAGGAAAATGTGTGAAGCTAGTTTTAGGTGGAATTTTTCATTTCTCTCCAAGCTAAACTTGCTCAGTGGGCACTAACTGGAGGTCGGCTTTTTGCTCACCCCATGGACACAGCTGTTTTTCTCCTTTCATGAAACATTTCAAAGAAAAATCCTCTTCTTGAAAGCTAGTAAAAGCCAAGATTTCTTTATCTCGTCCTTACTGACAGGTGCTATGCTCAGTACCTCGCACAGGCTGCCTGTTAATTCCTATCAGACTTTTATTGTACTCATTTTACTAAGGAGGGGATTAAGCCATTGAGAGTTTAAATGGCTTGCCCAAGGTTATACAGCTAAAACTTAGAAAACATTAACTCGTTCCAGAATTCCATATAGAATGACGTTAGAGATAACCCTGATGGTAGTTCTGTCAGGGATTAATCTTTCTCCCTTACACAATGATAGAAACTCTGTTTTTGCCTATGCATGCACCTCACATGTGTTCATGTGTGTGGATGCATGTGGTGTGTATGGATGTGTGTCCACATGTATTCATATGCATGCAGAAGTCAGAGGTTGATGTTAGGAATTTTCTTAAACTGTTCTCTGCTTAATTTTTAAAAAATATTTTATTTATTCATTTTCAAGCAGAGAGATACAGACAGAGAGAGAGAGAGAGAGAGAGAGAGAGAGAGAGAGAGAGAGAGAGAGAGAACACATCAGGGCAACCACCTTGTGGGTCTGGCTTATGTGGGTCCTGGGGAATTGAACCCAGGGCCTTAGGCATTGGAGGCAAGTGCCTTAGCCATCTCGCTAGACCCCTGCTTAATTGTTTTTTAAAAGCCTATCTCTCCAGTATGTCCACTGAGGAGGGTCCCCCAGTGGGGACAGAGAGGAAGGAAATGGGGGTACCATCACAAGATTTGTTCATACAATGTATCCAATTGTTGACAATAAACATGTTTTTTTTTAAAAGCTGATCTCACTGAACCTGGGGCTCACTGATTCTTCTAGACAACCTAGCCAGCAAACTCTGGGACTCCTCTTGTCTTCACCTCCAGGACTGGCATTACAGGTGTGTGCCACCAGGCTGCCTTTGACGTGGAGGTTGAGAATCCACACTCAGGTCTTCATGCTGGTACAGAAAGCACTCTCCCCACCTGACCTCTAGAAATATCTTGTGAGCATCAAAAATAGAACAAGGACTGGAGAGAGATGGCTTAGCAGGTAAGGCGCTTGCCTGAAAAGCTTAACAACTTGGGTTCGATTCCCCAGTACCCATGTGAAGCTAAATGCAAGAAGTGGTACATGCATCTGGAGTTCCTTTGCAGCTGCTAGAGGGTCTCTCTCTCTCTCTCTCTCTCTCTCTCTCTCTCTGCAAATAAATTAAATAAAAATTTTAAATACAGAATAATAGATATTTCTTGGTAAGCAGGAACTGTCCACAAACTAATTTTGATTGGTTGAACACTTTTAATGAAGATGGCATTTTTTTTCTTCCAATTATTAGGAAAAACAGTTCCTAGAGATGAGATATAATAATTTAAAATTCATAAAAATATATTTGAAGTAAATGTATTTGAATTGCTCATGAGAAACACAACTGTCTCTACTTTTTGGCCTAGTGGACTTGGTCAATGCACACCGTGTGCTCGGGTGAACTTCATTTCCAAGGGTCTTCAGTTCAACTGTGGTTCATGAACTTGCTGGCCATCATAAATAAACAGTGAGGAGCTGTGAAAATCTGCCCAGAATCCCACAGTGAGTAACTTGACGAGTTCCATTGAATGCATCTCTTTTTCCAGTTTAGTTCCCCTTTAAATCGTCCTCTGTCTGGTTTTCAGTCAAAATTTCTTTTGAATCCCTTGTTCATATCTGACGTTAAGGTAAAGTTTTGACTTCAAGGTATCTTGGTATCCTCTGGCTTCAGCCTTCTTTCTAGTGAAATCTCTTATGGTATCTCAACGCCCAATCTAGTTCAGCCCTTCTGATCTCCCTCTTCATATCTTTGAATACTGGCTCTCCCACTGTCTCCTGGCCTGCAATGAATTTGTTTTCCACAGTGACTAATGTAACACCTATTTCACGTTGCACCCCCCCCCCCTTTGGAAGTTCTTCAAGAAGGCTGAGTCTCCTCAGAACATTTCCTCAAATTTCCGGGGTATTTTTTTTTAATAAAAATATATCACATACTGCTAATCATTTTGTTTCTCTTGTCTTGCTTACAGTTTTCTGTGGCTTATATTTGTTTATTTTCTTTTGTAGTGAGGATTTTTAAAAATATTTTATTTATTCATTTTTAAACAAAGAGAGAGTGAGAGAGAGAGCGCGAAAGAGAGAGAGAGAACCAGGGCCACCACCTTGTGGGTCTGGCTTATGTGGGTCCTGGGGAATTGAACCCAGGGCCTTAGGCACTGGAGGCAAGTGCCTTAACTGCTGAGCCATCTCTCCAGCCCTGTAGTGAGGATTAAACAGAATCTCACACATGCTTGGCACTACCAACTGAGTTGTATTTCCAGCTCAATTTTCTGCTATTTTTGTCAAGGCTCTCTCTGGTTTCATACTGATCACATGATGTGAAATGTGCTCAATCCCATTTATCAGAGACAGTTTATAAGCAATAAATATCCAGTACCCAAAGAATAAACCTTAGAATTTAATGCATAAATTTTAAGCAATTCGGATTGTTTTATTTTATGCCTACATTGTATAGTTATAATAAGTAGCAATTTCTCAATAAATATTTGTCTAAATATAATAAATATTTTTGCAGTAATAGATAAAAAGTACCAAAGCCCAATCAGCCCTGCCCTAGGGTGCATTCCTTTACATCTCTGAGTGATTTATTATTCTGTCCTCTTAAATTATTTTTAAAATTGACAAAATATTTTGGCCAATGGATCAGTATAGAAATTTTAAAAGTCCAATGTTCTATTAAACACTACTATATGTAGAATTAATGCTATTCAATTTGAGTTATGCTGATAATGACATACTTTGTTTTTCTTTTACTGCAAATGGCCTTCCTAGAAAAGGAAGTATTTGTGATTTTATTATGAAGAATGCTCTACTTTTTGAGTAAAATGCTATGTTTACAGGCATACCTAAAAATATTTTAGGGGTTAATGTCTCACCTATTAATTCCCTCAGCATGACAACAACATATGAGTTTTCAAGGGCTTCCTGAGTGTAAAATCTGCTCCCCAATCTCTAGCTGTATAATTTCATCAGCAGGAAGTGCCTTTTGCAGCCCTCAGTGTGGGCCTGATAAAGCCACTGATTCTGCTGCTGTTGATAAACTCTCTACATTAAAGTCTTCAACCTTCAACAATTTTCAATTCCAAGCCAAACCTAACCATTTTATTTTCTGTGTGCTTCTCATTTACCCAGAGTAATGTGCTGGCCTTTCTCAAGGCCTATCAGGTTAGCTCAGCTCATGAAGGCTAGAAAAGTTGGCTGAGTTCATTTTCCAGAACACTAACTGCTTCACATTGGCTGGATTGAAACTCTGCTTTCCCCAAACTAATGATGACACACCTTCACACGAGCACCTGTGGTCAGATGGAAACGCTAGGGCAGATGGTCAACTCTCAGGTGGGCTTTCTCTCAGGTCTGTGTGTTTCCAGGAAATCCTACTGTGTGAATTCATCCTAAGATTTCGAGGGCAAAGGGTTGAAAAACAACATTGAGAAACCTCCTCAAGTTCTGTTCTGATTCAGCACTTTTTTTTGGAGAGGAGATCGAGAAGACAGATTTAGGATTAGATTAAAAATGACGGATGGTCTTGGTGTTATCATCTTTGTTTTTCTTTTACAAAATAGAAACTGTAGTCAAACTGCTTGCACAAAGAAGTTACCTGATGGTTCCAAGTGCATTTCTGAAACCAGGCTCTTGTGGAAGCCACCGTGGATCTATCTGTAGACAAGGCCAAGCCTGCTTAGCTGTGGTAGTTTGTAGTGAGATCTGACCTGGGTCTTTTCTTTTTCTTTCTTTATCTTTCTCCCTCTCTCTTTTTTCTTTCTATCTTTCACTCTTCCTATCTTTCATTCCTTTTTTGTTTTTGACACAGGTTCTCACTCTTCAGCCAAGGTTGGCCCTGGGACTCACTATGTAGCCCAGGCTGGCCATGATCCCACAGTGATCCTCCTGCCTCAACCTTCTGAGTGCTGGATTACAGGTGTGGAACCCTACACTCAGCTTAGAAGAAGGTTTTGAGAATGACCTCTTGTATACAGTCAGCTGCCAGAAGCTCACCAAAGAACACTTGTCAAAAACCAAGGTAAGGTGAGGTCAGGGTGCTCTCTGAGAGGCACCGGATATCCAGGATGATTTTAATGGGGTTACCGGAGAGATCTGTGCCTGTCTGCTCTGTTGATTCATAAGTGTTTCAGTAGAGCAAGACAGTAAACCATGCTTAGAGAGATTAGCACGACTGTCCTTTTACCTTATTTGGATCAGAGTGTCTTTGGAGTGAAAAAAAGTGGCACAAATGAGCATTTTGGGGGGGAGTGATGAGAATATCCATAGCTTTCTCTTGAGTTGCAATAGGCTCATAAAAACCCAGTCTCTTACTCTGCTCTTTAAAAAGATGCAGCACCCCACCCAGGGATCGGTGCCCTAGATTACTAAATGACCCTGGAGTGTACATGTGGACAGATGGGACCCAGCCATTTGCTTCTTTCTCAGTTTGAAGGCTTATTTTGCAGCAGAGAGGGAGGGAGAAACCCTTTGAGCTGCGAGCTATTATTGCTTCTTAAGTATCAAGATGTCTCAAATACCAGGGATTGGTGAAGTCATTGGAAAGGGCTGATCGGCTTCGCCATTTCATCAGAAACCTGTGACACAGGCACATTTGTCTGGACTTTCCGTCACTATCTAGATCAGAAGTTTCCATGAGAATGGGTTTGGTTCTTCCCCTGGCGACAGAACAGGCTGTGCAGCCATCAGCCTGGCCAAGTAGTCAATAGTCAAGGGCCTTCTTTTCCTCAGCAGCTTTGGTGAAGGACTCCTCTATTGGATCTCCAAAGGTAGATGTCAGTGCAACTCAAGCCAAAACAATTTGTCAGAGCTTTCTGGTCATGATTGCTTTGTACTCCTCAAAGGTCCAGCAAGAAGGAACCCGAGAAGATAGAAACATTATTTTAATCGATTGTGTAGCAAAAATTACTTCTTAGTGACCAGCATTGAAGAATGAAACTTAAAAAAAATATTAAATGTGGTTGTTAAAAACAAACATATATGAATATTCTAACATCAGGGACCAGTGTTCTTTTCCAAAAAGTGGAAACATGATTTTTAAAGTCCTGGGGGGGGGGATATATGCCATTAACTGTTAACAATGTGGCTCTACACGGTCTTCCTTGTCTTCATTGACTAAATATGTTCACAAACTGAATTTATTTATGTCTTTAAAAGGGCCATTAATAGTTGAGCCACTCCAAATCTTAAGACTAACAGAGGAAACCATGCCCATTTTTGTGTCTTCAGAAAAAAATATCTTGAAGTAAATGAAAGGATAGTTTTTTCCCCCTGTATCAGTGCATTGTGTAAATGTCACAAGAAGGGATCCACGATCACTTGGTTTTCACCCTCCTAATTCTTTGCCAATATGTAAAATCACTGCAGTTTCTCACGAAAATAACATCTGTAGAATGCTTTTCCATATCTCTCTACCAAAATTAATTTTTGCAAAGCTACCAAAAACTTCATTTTGTTGAATCCCTAACCTATTAAGTCTCCTCTCCTATTCAAGGGCTATATATCATAATTCCCTTCCTGTCCACGGAATGGCCTCTTCTTCCATAACTTCCTACGGAATCCCATGAGTGATTTTAATTGTTTTCCTGTCTTCTATCACCAGCAAATAGAAAATAAGCTCTCCAAACCTTGTCAATTAGCTGTGTATAGTCTGCTGGGGAAGGTAAATAATTTTATTTTATTTTTCATGATAAAAAGTCAATGTGTAGAATATAATTACTTATATTAAAATGATGAGTTACAGATGCAATGTCTAGCAAGTTCTGAGTTATATATTATATTCCCAAATGTCCTGCAGAATATGCATTTTAAAGAAAAATTTGTTATTGTCTAAATTGTATGAAATACCTAACAAAAAATCAGCTAAATTTCATAGCCAAATGGATCAAATGCAAACTTACAGTATAAGTTTGATGTGTTTTGATGAAAAATTGTCCTAGTGTGTAATTTTTTTTAGACAAAGGGGTTATAGGAGTGAATTAGCTCAACAAAATTTGTTTTCTTTTTTTTTTTAAAAAATTTGTTTTCTTGATGACAATAAGCAAATAAGCAGAGAAGCACATTTCACATCCCACCAATGAATAAATTGAAACCCAAGGTGATTAGAGACCAGAACTTCTCAGTGTTTAGGAACAAGTCAAATATTGTGAGTGTTTAATATTTGCTTGAATTTTGTAAAAAAAAACTATTTGAGTTATGGAAGCACAATTTTCTTGATAACGGGGACTCAAAAAGCAAGAGATTTGGATGCATGTATTTTTGATGTGATTTATTTAAGGCTTATGTTAGAAAATGTAAATATTCAAAGATCAGGAAGAATTCCAGGAAGCCATAAGGAAGATTACTTCCTTACATTGCTACGATGGAGAAACTGAATTTCTATGTTCAGAGGTAGTTGAATTCTTCAAAGAAAAGCTTTTTAAAATGCTTCTGAGTAAGTGTACATGTTTGGACAGTAACAGTGACAAACAGAGAAGATAGCTTTTTAAGAGTTTTTCTGGGAAAACAATTTTCATAGTGCATATTCATATCACAGGGCTTCATTCAATCAGGGGTTATACTTTCATATCCACTTCTTACTCAGGGACTATTGTGTCATTGATGCAAGCACCTACAATATTTTTCAAACATACTTGTAACAAAAGCATTAGTCCTTAAAGTTCCATGGGTTACAGTATGCAAATAGAAATGGTGCATTTTTCTTGTTTAAGACCTGAGTAAAACACATAACTCATGGCACTTATTTCAAAATATGAGAAACATAACTACAAGAAGCCTTAATAACACCATCAGAGGGTTTCACAATTCATCGAATAAAAATCATAATTTGACTTTCAGAGAGTCAGTTGCCCTTGCGTTTTTCCAAGTTCAGTTATTGTTGCGGCCCCTCCAGTTATCGCCCTCTGCCAAGTACAGACGGCAGAACTTAAAGCCACAGCATATAGAAAAATAGATTTAAGGCTTAGCCAGGGCCACTTTGGGTATTTCCAGAGAAAATACATATAAACTTTATTTTAGTTGATGGGGAAAGGGAGGCAGGCATAGAAGATAAGTAAATGCATTTTCACGACAGCAATAATGGGCTGGCATAGAAAATAAATAATAAATAAATAAAAATAAATAAATAAGATAAAGGCATAGAAAGTCTGGGATTTCAGAAGTCAGAAAGAGGTACAACTCTGCCCTGTTCCTTTTACCTCCCATCCTTTCTTTAAAAATAAAAAGCAGAATCCATTTCCTTAGCGTTCAAAAGCATGAGCGTCTAGGAAGAAAATTAAAAAATTAAAAAAGGAAAACTCTGAGGTTTCGCCCAAGGAATCATTGTGAGGACACAATGACAGTTTTGACAAAGTTGGCTGCAATTAACATGCTTCGTCTGTTAGGACCTACTTAACACTGACCACAGTTGTCTCAGGACCTTCATTTTCACTTAAGGATGTTGAGAAAGAGCAGGAGACCAGACAAACACACTCAGGACACCTTCCCGAATTTTGGATAAGATTTCACTTAATGCAATTGTGGCGCCAGTATCCAGCGTAGGATGGCACTGTTCAAAATATGTTTATATAACATGCCTGCAATGCCTCTGACGTCTCAGAAATTCCTTCCTGAGAGCTTCACTCACTCAACGCTCACTCACCCCAAACTCTTTATATTGTGAAATATCTCAGTTCCACAGCACAAACCATCCGTTAAATAGAAGAAAAAGATGCAAATATTTCAGAAGGGTTTTTGTTCTGTATTTTTTCCTCAACTCTTAAAGACTAATTTATAGATCTATTTTATACAACAGTTGTGTCCTTGCAAAATAGTTAGTTTTTTTCTCTCCATTTACCACACAAAATCACCGAGTTTGATAATCGACTTGGAAAATGTAATCGAAAAGAAATTTAGTATTAGAAAAGAGTCTCACCTTGTTGGCATTGTGACATTGAAGGAATGAAAATTCCTAGCTCTCAGCTGATTTCATTCATCCACCATCAGGTACAGCAAGAACCCAGCCATTGTTCTTTCTAGATCCAGACTCTTTACGGTACAAGGATCCACGTCTGTTTACAACTACAAGTTCAAATCACAAGTAGGAACCGTTCATGTCACCGCGCTGTTCAACAAGCAATGTAAATGAGTCCTATTCTCTCTAGGTATTGATTTCATCCTGGAAATCATTCAATTGATAACAATTAGCAGTTTTAGATGAGTGGATGAGTACCATAGACCGAGGGTTGAAGCTAATTAAGGAGGAATTCTGGGAAGCTGTGTTGTGTTCTTCCTTTCCTGTTGGATGGTTAGACATTAAACCTTGGGGTTGTCAAATGAGCAACACCTTTGCATCAGTATTAACTTCACACACAGAGAAAATTAATTACAGGAAAGCTGTTTCAAACCCAGGTTGTCAATTCTCTTGACAGGAAATTCTCACTTAGGCAGGAAAAGTCAAGGAGTGCTGTCTTAAAATACCCTTGTTTTTACAAGTCTGATCTGCTCTTGGGTTTTTTGTTTTTTTCTCAAGGTTTAGATAATGGTGTTGGAGAATTTATTAATTTTTTTTTGATGACAGCAAAACAAACACAACTGTCTGAAAGATTTAGGTTCAGTCAAACAACAAACCAGATGTCAATCCGCTTCCCATGAGACTGTCACCAAGCAATGCCACTGCTAATAAAATACAAGAACTTAAATGTTCCATTTAGCTCTAAATTCACATTAATATGACATTTAGACCCTGGAATGAGTCACGTGGGTCTTCTAGAAAATGTCTAGCAATGTAGCAATGCAGGTACTAGCTAAGGTTTCAGGACATTTACTAATTTGTCAGTTACCCTGGTTGAACTAACTTCCACTTAGAAACTGCAATTATAACATGATTCCACTAAAGTGCATAGATTTTGATTCATAAATCCAATTCTTAATTCTAATGGCTTGGAAAATATTCCCTAGTCAGAGTAAATACAGATTGTAAGTGTTGGGCTGAGAAATCCTTGGGAAGGGTATCAAAGGCAACACTTCCCATGACCCCCATTTAGAATTCTCATGATTTTCCTCCACAGCCCTGTAGTTTCTATTAGCTATTCAACACTTTTTTCCCCTCTCAGCCAACTTTCCAAAGCTTCCTTTACCCTTGTAAATAAAATTATGGATCCTGATCCCTCTAGCCTTCCAGATAAAAAGGATATTCCATTGTGCATTACTCGCACCTCTATATAAAGTTTGTCACCATTAACCACATAGCATGACTGAGCATAAATTACATATATATTAATGGTTAGAAACTCTTTCATATAGCAACACATGCTTTTGGATTAGAGGAATAATGTTACATTCTAAGATCATGCTTAGATTTTCAACCATGCATCCTATAAAATGAAAGCAGCTCTTGCTTAAATTCATATTATTATCTATTACCTACGCTGATAAAGGGAAGGAGAAAAAGATGATAATTCAGAAAACTAAATGTATACTTGCATTTGCACATCAATCTTGTCATATATAATTGTGTCATAGAACACAGAAAATAGAAGATATTATATAACTTACAAAAAAATTTGTTTAGTCTTGTAAGTGAAAAACATGTATAAAGTCAAAACTTAACTACTTATACAAGATATTTTCATGAATTAAAGATTTGATAAACTCCATGCTATTAGAAAAAAGAGCTAACCAATTTTGTCTTATCATTACATAATAAGTTGCTTCATCAAATATATACTGTGTGGTCTTCATGTGAGAGCTGTGAGTTGGGTATAAAATTAAGTATGGAGGAATGTCAGGCAGAAGGGAAGAAGCTAATTAAGAGGAAAGTTTGAAAGGGAGTTTCTTTTTCCTCAATATGACTCGTTGATATGTGTAGATTGAATGCTTTCTGTCATAAAACACATAAAAATAAAATTTTAAGCAAGTTGTGGTGGCACACATCTATAATCCCAAATTCATGAAGACAGAGTCAAGAGCTTGGGAGGTTTAGGGAAGCAGTCCAGCGTGGGCTACATAGTGAGATTCCGTCAGAAAGAAGAGGAAGACGAAGAACAAGGAACTGGAGGAAAAGGAAGAAGAGAAAATAAGTAGAAATAAAGATAAATGAACTATCTTTGCTTTTCTATAGCATGGATGAGAAAGGATTGAGTATGAGAAAGTAGTTTTCCAGGGACAAGGTGATTTGGAGGTGCTGTTTTCTGTTAAGTCATGAGCTGTTTTGATGGATTGTGTAAAAAGTGTGAGTCCAATCAAAGGCCCCTTTTAATGTAAGAACCTGTTAATAGGTGATGGTTCAGAGTAACACATGCCAACATCTGTCCTGACTGTGACCCATCCTCGGGGCTGTGCACAGAAGTCACACTGGTGGTCCACAAATCAGTGTACTGATTTCATTGTCTGGTCTAGGCAGGTTTGAAGCATCCCACAGGGTTTGTATAACACAATTCTAAGACTTTCCAGTGAAACATACTAGAAATGAATCAACTTACTCTTATTGGTAAAATTCCAAGGAAGTTACCTCTCATCTAGAAAAAAAATTGTTAAAATATTCTGTGAGTATCCATAGATATATTAATCTTTGCTTTCAGATCTGCAAATAACTCCAATATGCAACTATAATGTAGAGTATAAAATATTTTGAAGGTCATTAAAAATAAACATTTTGAAAACATCATGAATAAAAGTTCTATACATTTTTCAAACATGCTTTGGAAAAATCTATAAAATTGGACAAATGTTTTTGGAAATTAAAGTTATAAGAAGTTAAAAATTTATGGTAGGGGCCTGGGGAGATAGCTCAGTGGTTAAAGGTGATTTATGGCAATCAATATTTATAGATAATCATCTAACTCCCAGAAAATGACAGATAAAATCATTGACATGTAGCTCACTACTGACTATAATTTAAAATACTAGATAGAAAAATTTTTAGATATATAGAATATCAAAATCATAGGAAGTTACAATTCTTTGGGGAATCCGAAGAGGTGAGCAGAACATTGAAGACGCTTCAGCTTGATGTAAATTAAATAATCTTACCATGATGAAGGGTCTTATGGTAAGGACTGATTAGGTTAAAACCCATATTACCTTACTACACAATATTCTGATAATAAACTACGACTCAATATAGCCACAAATTTAGAGAAACAGTAAATCATGAATAAGACCCTTTCCTCTGCTGTAACCTCAGGGGATGGGAAAGAGAGGCTCTTTTGCATTAAACACATATGACCACTTTTAGTTTTAATTTGCATCATTTCAGTGATATAAAATTTTTACATCCCTCAATTTAGTTTAAGCTATTCCCTGGCTTGTAAAGACCATAGGGATTTTACCCTATGGTAACAGAAAAGGTGGGAAAAATATATCTACTTTCCATGGAAGAAAGCACCCACTTTCTTTGTGGTTCTAGCAGAGAACCCACATTAATTTTTTGAACGACAATGAGAGCACATTGTCAAAAGGAATAAATATAGACAGAGATAAGGAACCATGGCAATTAGACAAAGAGAAAATAAAACTGAAATCCAGCATAGACCTGTAAAGATGATAGGTATTTGAAAACCTAAGGACCTTGCTATATCAGCCAGGGTTCTCCAGAGAAACATAAACAACAGAAGATATTTAATCTACAACTAGGTTTATTTTTGGAAGCTTAGCATGGAAGTAGGGAGTTCATCTCACTATTTCTTTTTTTCTACATTTATTGTCAATAATTATGTACATTGTACTTGCAAGTCTTGTGTTGGTACCCCATTTCCACCTCCTTATCCCCAACCCACTAGGGACCCTCCTCAGTGGGCCTGCTAGATCATTCCAGGGGAGAGGGGGTTATGAAATTTACATTATATCACTATTTTTAAAACACTCTAAGACAATACTGAAAATATCACTATGTAATGAGTGCTATGAATTGACCTAGCATATTTGAAAAAACAAACAAAAACAAAGCCACTGAAACAAAGATGACAACTCAATGTACAGCAGTAATGCCACGTAAGACACAACCAGAGCTGAAATCCATAAATTTGATTACATTTAAGACACTTTTCAGATGTACTATGTAGGGGCCCTGCAAATATATTAAAATCTTAAAGTGTAATGGATTAAAGAATGACACTATTATGCAATTGTATATTATAGGTAATATGATTGAGCCTGAATTCATTTCCCAGTATAAAAATAATCTGGACAAAAAGATGCACCAGGATCAAAAACGCTTGCAGAATAAGATTAACGACTGGAGCACCTCTGAACCCAGGTAAAACCTGAGCTGGTTAGTACACCTTCTGTAATCTCAACACATCAGTGACAATGGGAAGAATCCTAAAGCTCACTGGCCAGCTAGTCTGACTCTCATTCTCAGTGGCAAGAGAGAGAGGGGGGGAGAGGGAGGGAGAGAGAGAGAAAGAGAGAGAGACCCTGTCTCATACAAAGTTGAATGTGAGAACTAACACCCCAAAGTTGTCATCTAACTTCCACACATGTACATGGCATTTGTATGCTCAGACAGACAGACAGACACACACACACACACACATACACACACAACATACATACACTTACATACCAAAAAAATGGCGAAAAAAGTTAACAAAATGTTCCAGAATGATAGTTACTATATGATACCAATTGATTCATTTTTAAATATGCAAGACAGTTGTATTTATGGATTATAGACCAATATGAAATGCTCAGATGGAAATATTCTCCAACTTGAAAATAATGATCACCTCTTTGAAAACCTCCCTGTCTCAGAGGCATCAAATATCAAAACTGCATTTCACAGTTAATGATATTTATAACAGAATAACTAGGAAATTGGTGGTCGAAGCATTTTGAGGAAGCAATTTCAAGAAGATGGGGAGACCAGCTGGGAGGATTATTGCCAGGAGAGAGTGTCAAAGACATGCCATTTCCTTCCTGAGTTGACTTAGCCTCCAAGCATGATGACAGGCAAGTCAGAGGACAAGAAAAGGACTCCCTAAAGCAACTTCATTTATTACTGTTGACAAAGTTACAATACCTCAAAGCTGGCTACATTTTTTGTAATGTTTTATTCTTCTCAATGCACTTGAACATATTAAGATTTACTCTGTGTCATAACATAAAGAAAGAAGAATTTTATTCTAGGATTACCAGAGGACCCCACAAGATATCATACTGAGCTCTGAGTGGAATGTCTTTTTTTACTTCGAATTTTAGTCTTTTGCATCTGACAGTCTTGTCCCCACCCTTATTGGCCTAGTTTCTAAATGGAAGAGTGTGTCACAAATATTTTTATGTAACAGCTTACTTTTATGTGTAGGAAGAACTTTGGATAGGAAGAAAGGGTTGATGCCTTCTCTTGACCTCAAAACCTAGGAGAGGCAGTTTGTAAATCAAGTAGGCAATAAATCATCAGTGTATAAATTTGGGAATGAAGAAAGTAAAGCTTCCTTTATTGGGATGATGAGATCTGTAAAGAATGCTGAATGTGTAGCAACCTCGTGACACACCTGTAAAGTGTCAGCTTAAAAAAAAAAAAAACACAGAGGCTGTTTGATCTTCCTTACTGAGGGAATAAGCCCACTCTGCACACCCTTGCTTGGAGCCTAGGATGTCCTGAGAAAATAAGCCTCACTTATTTGAAATATAATCCTCATTAATCTCTCCTCGAGAGAATAAGCACTTGGTCTCATGTGACTGAAGTTTTATATGATAATTATATTTATTATGATTTAGTAAAAACTATTGGTACAGAAGGTTAAAGGGAGACAAATTCTTTGACAACCACGTTGCGTTCAAAGCTAATCTGAGAAATGCACAGGTTATGTGGGTTGTTTTACTTGGGGACAATAACATGTTCTTCACTCCATTATGTGGTTGAAAAGGCGAAGGTACAGTTTTAGAAGGAGGTTTTATAGAACTGATTTTTGTATCAAAGGAATTAGAGGAGAAACCAAGAATCATCTAATTTCAGCAATCTTTTAGAAAAAAAAACCCACATCTTTAATTTTTATCATGTCGAATTTTTACCATATCAAGCCAATTCAAGGATGAGGGTGGCTAAGAGAATAATTTGGTGAGGTTTGGTAATTCTCCTTAGATTTGAGAGAAGAAGAAACTCGGTGTTCTAATTAAGAGCTAAGTTCTGAACCTCCATATGTGAAATTTCGATGCCAGCTTTTTTTCTTTATGGAAATGTCACCTTTCACAACTTGGGTTTTCTCATACTATTTCATCTGGAAAATGGGCAGCTATAAGCCTCCTCCATGATGGAGGTGTTAAAGAACAGGGTACCTGTCATACAGAAAGTGGAAGAGACACTGTTTTCTTACACAAATAAATTGCATCCGGGTTGAGAGTTATGCCAATGTTAATCGGGCCTATAAAACAACACTACATTAGTTACTTTTCTCATGGGTGTGATAAAATATCTTAAAAAACAAAACACCCCAAGGGAGAAAGTATTGATTTCTGCTCCTGGTTTGGGAGAGTACAGTCAGTCCATTCTGACAGGGTGGAGAGGGGGTGAGGGAGGCTCACAGCTAGGGCAAATGCCTATGGAGGAGTTGAAAGAAATATGGAGAGAGAGAGAGAGAGAGAGAGAGAGAGAGAGAGAGAGAGAGAGAGAGAGAGAGAGAGAGACCCTGTCTCATACAAGGTTGAATGTGACAAGTGTGAATGTGAAATGTAGGTTTGTAATTTGATAAGGTAGAGCATTTATTGTCGAATTATATACAATTCTGGAAGCAAGAACTGGGGCAGGGACCCAGATGGGCTGTAACCCATAAAGCCCACCTCCAGTGACGTACACCCCCAGCCAGGCCCTATGTTCAAGGATTCCCGACCTCTTACAACAGTGCCCCAGCTTAGGGTCCTATGATCAAGCACATGAGACTGTGTGAGACATTTTCATCCAAATCATAATAATGAGCTAATGCCAAAAAAAGGATTGAAGACACACCTGGTCCTTTCATCAGTCCCCTCCAGCATCAGAAGGAAGGTGTTCTGATGAGGGAAAGTGGCAGATGAGCAACTGAATTTTAAAGTTTTGGAGACTCAGCTGTATTCCCACAATGCTAAGCATATACCAGGCCTCATCTTTGCTTCCAGAATGACAAGTTTCCATTTAAAAATGTGTGCATTGCTTACACGAAGATTTTTTTTTTTTGGTTTGACAAAAGTCACACATCTGATTGTGTCTTGTCCACCAACAGTTTTGGGGTGACATCTAGATATTATCCCCTTAGTTTCTCCTTATTCATTCAACAATCCTCCATCTTTGCTAAGAAATCTTGGACAGGGCACTGTTTTAAGAAGTTATAAATGAATAAATTGATATCAAGTATGTTGAAGCTATATGACCAACATTTCAAAGGCCCTCTGGGAGCTCTGGGGGTCACTGGTCAGCAAGACTGACTGAAAAACGACAGCTTCTTTTGCACTGAGAGACTTTGTCTCAAAGAAATAGGCAGATAAGTAAAAAAGGGGAAAACACCCAATGTTGTCCTGTGGCCTCTGCATGTGCGCACACATCTGCAACACACATACCACATCACACACACGCGAGAAGAAATAAGAGAATTGAAATGTCATGTTCTTAATATATACTAAGTGTAGTACGGTGACTATTGAAGCTCCTTGTTCATAAGGACAAAGTACACAGAGGGAAGTTAATAACGGTAGAAGAGAATAAAAGAAAGTTAATGCTGATAATATTATGTTCCAGCTTCTGAAAATCATATTAGGAGACACTGTGTACATATTTGAGTTGCTACAACAAGACACCTGCTCTATTCTCTACATATGGCTTTAGAAATTGTATGGTCCTCTGAAGTATTGTCATTCTAACTATTTAGATGACAAGATATATATTATTATAAATAATTTCCCTTATTTTATTTTAATGTTGAAAACACCACATTATTTAGATATTTTAGAATTGGTTGTTGGGCATATCTCATATATATATAATGTTTAATGTATATTTATGTGTTATATATATTTTTAAAAATGCAAAACACAGATAGATAAATGATAGATAGATAAATAGATGATAGATGGATAGATAGATACACACATATGTTTTAATCTAAGATATTTGTTCTATAGAGAATTACTAAAATTATAGTACGGGGAATCATAAGATAAAGTGAACTCAAACCTTTGTATATTAAGATGATATTTAATTCATTAATATCTCCTGGACTAATTTATCTTGTCCATATAAGAAATTTAATCTAGTATTCAATATTCTGATAGGAGCTTTCAGAATATATTCTAATCTGTTTGTATTATGTAGATTTGGCATTTGATAAGGTAGAGAGAGCATTTATTGTCCAGCCCCTTAAGTATTTATTGCATGTTTTTCTACTTGACCTATCAGGCATTTTCCTGCCCTAATTTTCTTAGTGTTAAAGAGCAGCAGAGGATAATTTGCAGTGGATACAATTTGCTAAGCCAAGTTGTCCTATATTTTATATAAAACTTTATATCTTCCTTTGAAAAGATGGGGAGGAAATGTTCTGGATGTCTAACAATAGATATTCATTATGTTGAAGAAATCATGAAGATAAAGGTGTGTAAGAGGATGCGTTCACATAGCTCACGAGGAGCTTGATAACAGGCTTTATAAGTAATGTCAGGAGACATTACTGGGGAGTTCTGAGCTTCTGATCCTAGTCTTGGCCCTACTCACACAGTTGCTCCTCCAGGTTGTGGCTGGATCACTTGAATTCAGTCTTTTATACCTAAGAAAACAGAATACATGGCAAGGAGAGGAAGTCTAATTTTCCTTATATATAGTTTCATGGGGAAAATTGCTTATTGATTATGAAATGTTTCATAAAGGGTCAGTGTTTCTCCACCGATGGAGATCTTCATTTGTTTGCACATAAACAGATCACATTAAAAGAGAAAATTAGTACTGGAAGCTACTGATCCTCCCTAAATTGAAATGCTTGTGTGAGTGGATGAGAGATACTCGCAGGGTGATGCAAAAATCGGACTTCTGTTGGGTGTTCATTCATTCCCCCGGAGACTCAGCCCTGTGGACATCAGTCCACACATTTGACCCTGCTTCCTTTCTCAGCCACTGCCTGGTGTGACTAGCTCTCATAAAGTCCATTATAACATCATCAGAAATGAAATCTGCAAAAGATAACAAGACTGGGAAATCCCTCCATGGCATTGGGTTCTCATCACTGTGCAAATTTCGTCCACAAAGTAAGATAACCTTTAATGAAGGAAGCGTAGGATGCAATTCTGGTTTCTTTGAGATGTTTTTTTCTCTTGTTTGATCTATGAAATCATGACAGATGCTTTTGTAAAAGTTGCATGTTAGTGAAGTTCTCCCCCAATAATTGTGGTTAATTGGTGAATGATAATCTTCTCAGTGTTCAAAGCCCATTCAAACATTCGTCCTATGAACTGATGGACCTAAGTCAGAATGCTTGCTTGTTTTTTATTAAGTGTGGAGAACCTAAGCTAAAATCAATATTTTAGGGGCATTTCAAAATGTTTACATGAGAGGCAGGCATTTGATATTTCTGATAATTCCTTCATCATTATAAATGACCTGATAACATGAATAGTATCCATTCTTCTAGTTGATGAGTTTTTCTTGATTTGGGTTTAGAAATTTTATTTCAATAACTTGTTGCCTTAGACATGCATAAGAAAGAGTGTAGATACCCTAAGGATTTTCATAATGTAAATATGCTCAGGTAGCCACACTCGGGAAAGGACAGAGGTCAACAAAAACCCCAGAAGGCTTCTACTAGTTTTTTTTTCCATTTCAAAAGATATTTAACTTTTTAACATTGCTTTGCACTTTATAGAAATGAATTGTGTGCTGTAATTTTGTGTCTGGTTTTAATTTCTTAATATTGTGTGATGAATCATGTTATATGAATTCTTCCATGTTCTACTTTGCAGATACATCACAGTTTATTTGATTTACCAATGCTGGAGTTTGGGGTGCTTTAACTTTTGAACATTCACTAGGAATGACAGCGCAAACCTTCATATATGTGTCTTTTGGTTGGACATGCAACCTGCATGCCTCTTGTTTAAGCATATACCGCCAATGGAATTGCTGGGGATGGGTGAAGAGGTGTTTTGTATAGTTGAGGCTATGTACACAGCAGGGGGATTTGCACTGAATTACACAGGCAGGCAAGGTGTATCTCATTTGACTGAAATGTAAGCATTAGACACAAATGTAAAATGAAAATGAAAATTACATAATAGAAAGTTTGTGACTTGTGCCCAACAGAAGAGCAAAGAGTTATCCTTCCCCCATCATATCCCAGAATTTCTTGGTATTGTAATAGTGCCTGTCTTTTCCTAAGTCTTTATGTGCTTAGAAATAGTGGACATTTTTACCACTTTTATGCTTTTGACTTTGGAAAGTTAACTGCAACGAACAGCAAGGAATCCTCCTGGACATGAATTCTGCCTTTGGGGCTGTAAAAGGGGCTGTAAAGGGCTGTTCAATAGCCTGGGGAGGTCCAGTTTTATCATACTGTTTAGAAAGCATCATGTTATATGTGGATATATGGTTGTGTTCCAAGCCCCTCCACAGACAACCTTTTATTTTGTATATTAAAATTTATTATGGATTAGTTTCATAGTGATTTGGCCTGAAATTTAGAAAAAAGGATTTATTTCAGTTTACATGAGAAAATTTAAAAGCCAAGAGAAAATTTCTGTCCAATGTATAAATATGTGGGTAGTGAACACTTGGTTAGAAAAATACTTAGAAGGTTTCTACATAGTTAGCCTTTTCTAAAATAGAGAAAATTCTTCTGGAAGACACTTTTTTGACACACATAAATTTGGTTCAATCTAAAGTCTATCTTTTTGCATGCGAATTAAATATGATATGTAAAGTTTTATAATAACCTACATGGATGTCAAAAAACCAAGGATTTTTTTTTTGTCCAAATGAGTTACATTATTTAATGGGCAAACAATGAGTTGTTATCCCCAGTTCCCCAATGCTCCTCTCCCCACCCCCAATCAGCTGGATATCCTCCTCCATGGGCCATCTGGATCAATCCTTGGGGCTGGGGACCATGGATAGCCTAGGAGACAGCCAGGTTCCTTGGGCCCTAGTGTGTTGTTCCTGAGGGAGGCCATGACTTTGGGTATTCTCCCCCACCAAGGCTCTCACAACCTTTTGGCCCCCTCTTCTGCTCAGTTCCCTGAGTTGTGGTGGGTGAGTACTAAGGCTGTTTTATCGTTGAGATCTTAGGGCCCTCTGTATTTCTGCTTTTCAAGGATATTTTTGTTTTGTTTTTTGAGGTAAAGCTCAGGCCGACCTGACATTCACTACATAGTCTCAGGGTGGCCTCAAAATCATGGCATTTCTCCTACCTCTGCCTCCCAAGTGCTGGGATTAAATGAATGTGCCACAACGCCCAGCTAAGGATTTTTTTTTAATGAGAGAAGAATATACGACATAGGTTTCCTCACAGATCCCATGCCTCTAAGGTGTACCTTGCATAATTTAATATATAATACTTAAGAACTGAATCCTGATGCACAAATTCAGAGAATGAATAATTCCTCAATCTTTGAAAGATACTCTGGGGAATTTTTAAAAGACATGATACGAACTTGCAGTGTACTAGACAACCATTTTTCAATAAGAGTATCTAAAATAAAATGATCCATTGTGAAAAATATAGACATGAACATTTAAAGGTTCACACTGTGATGGCTGGGTTCCCTTCTGTACTCGGGAAACTAGATTTTTATTGGCTGTAAATGTATCCACAGCACATAGAGAAATTTCCTCGGCAGATGGAAATAATGGTTATATTTGTACTTCCCTTTTAATAATATGGAATTTAACAGCCTTAAAAATTTTTGATTTATATCCTTATGTAACTCTTTCAAAGCATATGCTGTGTCATGGTTTGATACAGGTGTCCCCCACAAACAACTGAATGTGTTCTGATAGATCGATCCTCAGCTGATGGCAGTTTGGGTTTTACAACCTCGATGAAGCTGTGTTGTTGGGGACAGGCTTATGGGGTTATAAGCCAGCTTCCCCTTGCCAGTGTTTGGCACACCTTCCTGCCGCTGTTTGCAGTGCTGTGGCAGAGGTGATGTCCAGCCCTCTGCTCATGCCATCGTTTTCCCTGCCAGGATGGAGTCTCCCCTCGAGTCCGTAAGCCAAATAAACCCATTTCTCCACAAGCCGCTTTTGTTTGGGTTCTTCCTGTGCAGCAACTAGAAAGCTGACCGCAACAGTTTTGGTACCAGGAGTGGGGTCATCTGTTGCTGCTAGAACCCTGATCTTGTGGCTTTGGGCTTTTGGAAGTGATCTGCAGAAGGAATGTGGACAGATTGGAAAGCTTGTCCTAAGAGGTGCCTTGCAGTGCTGTAAGTACAGCGTATTGGGTCATTCTGGTCAGAGCTGAAAGACCTGAATGTAATGAGAACTATGGACTGTGAGGTTTGGCTTACGAGGGGGAGAAAGAACTTTATCAGGACTGTGCCAGAAGCAGTTTATGTGAAAGGCTTGCTGTGTTCTGTCTGCCTGTGTCCTGGGAACCTGTGCA
>PVHP010019495.1:0-31791 GCA_004024765.1 Zapus hudsonius
AAACAGCCTGTCTGGGCGTCTTCCTCCACTCCAGAAGGAAACACAAGAGACCAAGTTGAAAGCCAACCTATGCCAAAGCCCATGTAAGAGATACAGGGGCCATTTCACTCCTTTTCAGTTATAGGCTGGCCCTTTTTCTTTTCTTCTCCATGGTGACTTGGTATGACAGGTCAGCCAAATTACAGGACTTTATGGAGCCAGATGGTCATTGAAATGACGACTGCAGCTCCCTCACACACGAACAGTCACACACTGAAAGATAACGCCCTTCAAGACTTCTCAGATCTGAGGCAACAATCTGGAAGCGAGATAGGGTGGGAGGAAGGGCCTGTCAGGACCCCAGAAGTATAGTCCCTTTCTTGTCTGTTGTACTTTCTTATTAACCCAGATTGGATGCCTCCCAATGACAGCTGCAATTCTAGGTACAGAGAGGCTCGAACTACCCCACTCAATTATCTAGGGTTTGTTCATATTCTAAAGCTCAGTAAGAAAATTCAGCTCTCTGCTTTTCACCGTGTGTGTGTGTGTGTGTGTGTGTGTGTGTGTGTGTGTGTATGCGTGTGTGTTTAGAACCAGTGTAAGGGCTTAAAACGTGGCTGAAAAGACCATCCAAGACAAGACCAGCGTCAAAGGATTGGACAGCTGAGTGGACAGAGTCTGGGCAGCCATCTTCCAGGATTACTCAGCTACACTGACCCAGAGTTCTCAAGTCTCCAACCTAGTTAGGGACTTCTAAATGCAGAATGGGCCAGATGATGCTTGCACTGTGGTATCTTGTCCATATTTCTGGCAGACCACGTAGACAGCAGCAGGATGCACGGCAAGTGCAGAGGGCGTCCAGGCTCAGGAAGAGGTGGCCTAGGTGTTTGGTAAGATCCCCTATGATGGTGGTGGTGTGGGGAGTGGAGTGAGAAGGGAGGAGTGCATTGTACTTTCCAGGAAATTTGCAGGATCGGAGTTTTGGCTCGGAGACAATTGTCAGATGGAGATCAATCAGCACCTCTTCCTGAGACCCCGGAGCTCTCGGTCAGGCCTCCACTGCAGGCTGGGTGACCTAGTGGGACTCACCCTCTCCGGGTCCTGGGTGTCCTCTGACGCTGAGGCTTCTTCGGGGCCACCAAGTTCCCCGCCTCCTGCAAGCTCCAGGTCCGGGCGAACTCCACCGAGCGAGCCCGCGCCCTGGCTCTGGGCTCGGGACCTCGGTCAGCCGAGGTCTTCCGACCCCAGGTGTACAGGTCCGGCTGCAGGAGGACCCGCAGGAGCCGCCAGCAGCCTCGGCACTTGGCCACAGTCAACTTGCGGGCCGCCAGCGCGACTGCAGCCCGCCCCCCGCCAGAGACGATTGGACGACGGCGGCAGGGCGGTACCGCGCGCTAGGCCCCGCCCACGGCCTCCGGAGTCCAGGCCCCATCTCCATTGGCTACAGGCTCCGTCAGTCACAGGCTTGGTGTCCGCCCCGCCCCCGCGAGGCTGGCCCCGCCCCTCCCGCTCGCGGCCCCGCCCCCTGCGAGCCTAGTTCTTGCAGCGCCGCGTTCCGCCTCATTCGCCGAGCAGGTCTGCGAGTTGTCGGCGCGCCCTGGGCGACGGCGGGCGGGCGGGCGGGCGGGCGCCGGGTTTGCGGCGGCGGCGTTCTCCGTCAAGTGTCCGCGGGAGCCGGCGCGCCCCGGTCCCGGGGGCTAGGAGCGACTGCGGGTTCGCGGCAACTTGGGACTGAGGATCTGCACAGGGGGCGTGGATTCGCGATCCGGACTCGGCGAAGAGGGTGAGTGGCCGCGCGGTGCTGGCGGCTCCTCTGGGCGCTGCGCTGATCGGCGCGGCGCGGCGCGGCCGCCGGGGGCTGCGGGGCTCCGGGCGGGTCCTGTGCTTGAGGGTCGGAGCGTGGCCGCTGACGGGGATTTTCCCGGGGCCTCGATCCCCACTCGGAACTTCGGGGTCCGAGAGCATCCCAACTCGGCCTGGGACGCGGCTGTGCGTGCTCACCAACTTGGGGGTGGCGGTGGCCGTGGCGGTGGCCGTGGCCGTGGCGGTGGCTGTGCTGGGCTCCGGGCGCGCCCCCAGTCCTGGGCCCTCGGCCCCCGGCTGCGCACCGCGCTCCTGGACAGCGCGTCCACCCGGTCCTCCGACGGTCACCCGCGCCCAGCGAGCGCTCGCTGGGCTCGGGTGGGTCCCTGGCGGCCAGGGAACTGGGGTGACCCTTCGGATACTGTAGCCGGGGCCTTGGGTCCTCTGCGGATGAAAGAAAGAAACCGGATCATAAACTTTGTGAAGTAATTGCTTTCCATCAGCACTTGGCTGTGTGCCCCTCCTCCTGGGGTGCTGGACGGACCTCCACACCCACCGCAAGGTGTTTGGAGGGACTTGATTAGAATCAGGGGCCAACTGGGTGGGTAATGGTGACCCGGCCCTGGAGAGTCAAAGCCAAGGCTGAAAGGGACCGCAAACCTAGGCTGGTGGTGTTTGCTTGAGCACCTGTGTGTTTAAGTGATGAAGTTGTGACCAGAACTGACAGCAGAGGAGTCAAGGTTAAACCTGACACTTCGGTTGTGGCTGGATCTGGATTAGATTTCTTTTTCTTTTCTTATGGTAAAAGCAGCCTATTTTCCCTCCCTTAGGGCAGTTATGTACATGCAGTTTATATTATGAATGGACCAAATAGAATTAGGCGCAGTATATTTTCTTGTCATATTTGATATGAATGAGATCTTATTACTAGAGACTTGGGTTGAGAATTTGGTGAATAGTTAGATCTTTGAAAAATATTTGACATTGTTTTATATAGTTATATGTATATATACATATGTGATATACATACACACATACATCGGTGATGTGTGTATGTTTGTGTAAAATTGATAGGGGAATGAGACAGAAATATAGGAAGGGGAAAGTCAGCCTTGATCCTCCACCCCAGATGACAAGGATGAACTCTCCGAGCTGTGAGGCGTCTGGTGAGTGTGTATGTGTAAGCATGTCTGCATCCGTCTGGTCTGTCTGGGTCAGTGTATGTCCATGAACTTTATGAGCGTTCAGTTCAATACCTCTCAGTGAGATCCCACGTTCCTGTTTTACAGCCCAGCAGCCGCCAGCCGGCCCATCTGTTAAAACACAACGTGTACACTTCAGTCAGAGCACTGGGGAGGAGTGTGGGCAGGGGCAACCCTCAGCAAAAACACACCACAAACAAAGCCTTTCTCTCCAATTCTGTTTTCATTCATTATTTGGCCTGGACTTGCAGTTTTGATGAGTGAGAAAAAGAAGGGAATGTTGTCTCTAGAAAGGAGAGACTGTATTTTGTGAAATAATTATAGCCATGATTTACGGAGCTTATAGGAGGAAAAAAATAATACCCCTAGAAAAAGAAATGTAGTACTTGTCACATCACCATGCAATACTGGTTTGCTGCTTTGCAGTAGCAAGTATATCACAAACTGTTTTCTTTGGCTTAAGAAAATGCACTGAAGCTGAATTGTTCTGAACTACAACAGAAAAAACACACACACACTTTACTAGAAGTAAATAGAGCTTTATTATTGAGACTCTCTTAGTAGCTCTAATGAAATTAGCTTTTAGGAATTTATAACCGGGATATAAATTCATATTTAGCCTAATCACTAGTATCAGTGGTACACACTTTATAGTTTAAAAGTAATAAAAGGCTTTATCACAAAAATTCTGATGACTAAAA
The DNA here is from genome assembly GCA_004024765.1 of Zapus hudsonius. Classification (NCBI taxonomy): domain Eukaryota; kingdom Metazoa; phylum Chordata; class Mammalia; order Rodentia; family Dipodidae; genus Zapus; species Zapus hudsonius. The sequence goes on from PVHP010019495.1 coordinate 3,686, forward strand.
AGGTATGGGAGAAGAATAACAGCTTATTAAGTAAGTACCCACAGCCAAATGACTGATACTTTACAAAACTATAAATGCCTTTAATAGCCCAGTTACTTTTAGTGACAATAAAGGCAATATTTTTGAGAAGCATAGTTGATCTTTTTCACAATAATTTTATGCCCATAATTACATTTTAATAACGGTGCTCATTATATGTAAGAAGCATAAACAAGTGGTTTTAAGAACTCATCACAAGAAGTATTGTTTTTTACTTTAATGGCACATAAACATTCTGGGGGAAATATGCAAATTCCTGCTATATGCATTTCTAAATTTGTGACAAGCTATATAGTCACAGTAATCCTCCTGACTTCATATGAATCACCCAGTGAACTGGCTAGCTCCTTAGAAATTCAGTTCTTTGGCCTGGAATCCAGCTCTGGGGCCTGGGATGATGCTTAGGAAATCTTCATTTTCAGGCATCCCCGACTGATTTTGGTACCAGGGATTCCTTCCACAGATGCAGAGAAACACTAAAATGGTGGCTATGGTTTAAAAGAGCATGATCTGTGACTTGGTTTAGCAGTTGATTATTTAGAAATTTCTAGGTGGCATTTATTGGCCTTGTGAAATTTATAGGTAATGCATTAACTCTCCTTCCTCAACAATGGGCTTCTTTTGTCCTCTGTTTGGAACCTCAGTTATTCCTATTCCAAGTTGGCCCCAATTCTAAGCATGTCTGGGGAAGCAAAGGAATTTAATAACCTTCCTCAGTCTTGGTTGCTCCACTGCCCACTTCTGATCCAGCGGATGCCTAGGATCCTCTGGATGATATGGCCAGCCCTAGTGTATTGTTGAGAACTTCTCTCTAAAGAATCTCTTTAAAAGCCACACAAAGCTGAGGAGATGGTTCAGTGGTTAAAGGCATTTGCTTGCAAAGCCTGGCGGCCCAAAATTTATTCCCCAGTACCCACATACAGCCAGACACACAGTGGCACATGGTTTGTGGCGACAAGAGGCCCTGGTACTCTCATGCACTCTCGCTCTCAAATAACTAAAAATACTTAAAAGCTATCATAGGCTTGCAGGCTAGTACACAAATGTGCACTTCAGTTGAGCTAGCATAGACTTAAACAGAATCAAGGGTCTCCTGGGGAAGCTTTAGCTTGACCATTTTGTGAGCCCCACTGATTTCTTAGACTTCTTGGACTTCTAATCAACTATTTGAGTACAATTTCTCATCATCACAGAAGTGGGCTGAGAATTGATTGCTACCCCTCCTCTCACTGAAATCAGTATTAATTTTGATTTATAAATTGTTACCAATTACTTTCATATTTATCTTTTGATACATCTGGATTCCCTCATTTTCAACTGGTATAATTCTCCACATAGACTCCTAAATAAGGGTTGAAAGAGAATGAATCTATCAGAAGTTGTCCCTTCTTTCTGCTATTGAAGTAGTTTAAAAATTAAAAAGAAAACTGAAATGCTTTCTTAGGTCAGAAGTGCTCAGAATATATACTTCCCTGATGACAAAAGGAAATATAGATCACTTGGGACACTGAATTTAGATTGTTCCAGACCATTGGGTCATCACTGGGACCTTTATGGAACAGTTTCTGTTTAGAGAAGCACTTGGTATGTGGACAGGTCACTTAACAATCCTTTGAGTACAGTGCTTACCCCCACCCCCCCACTTCGCTCCAGATGAGCAAAGAGAAGCCAGAAAAGTATAACTTTTAGATACTGTCTTTCATATTTAAAAAATGACACCAATATCTGCAATGTTGGCCTTCCGCTGTGTGCTGTTTTTATCTAGCATTGTGGTGTTTATGATAGGGCTGTGCTTAGTCATTCATATCACCTACGCTTTCCTTTTGCCATTTTCTTTCAGTTTTTTCTTGTATTGGATGTGACTTTATAACAGTTTTCTTTATAAAGTTGACCAGTGTGTATGATAATTGGTTCAGTGACCCTGATCTTAAACAAGCAACCTTGACCTAGAGCAGCAGATAATTTGGTAAAGGTCACAGAGTACCATTGGGAACAAAGCCTACATGGAAGAATCTGGACCTGTAATTTAACTGACTGCCATTTTGTCTTATGGTATGCTGCTAACAATGTTTTTACACTAGCAGAGTCATTTGAAGCAATGCAAGTGATTTCGTTTGCCTGGCTTCTGTGTGATTTGATAGACTTAGAAGGGTTGCACACCTGAGGAATACCACAACCCCTGATCATAAACTGCACTGACTTGAGCCTAATTTAAAAAAGAAAGAAAAGGAAAGGAAAAGAAAGAAGCCACAGTAGAATGCTGCCTTTCTTGAAACTGGGCCATAGGTCATTGCAAGCTTCTGTGCAACAATTCTTTTCTCTTTTTTTCCATGGCACACTTCTGGCATCTAACTTTCATTTGACAAACTCTTTTCAAGCTTTTGACCCTTCTTTCCTTAGGCTTATTCACATGGTGAAATCCATTTGTTAAAAAAAGAAAAAAAAGTTCAGTTTTTTCAAGCCTATCTGTTCTAACATCACCTAATACCTAAATTTCAAGCATTTTAACTATCACTCTTACAGAATATCCTATCAAGCTCCTCCCTTGGCTCTGGGTATTTGGATCTAGGAAAGTCTTCTACTAGAGAAGTCTGACTGTAGCTTTAGGTTTGTGGATTAACAAGAATGGCAATAAGGAAAAAGAAAATGGTGGATGATATTGAAATGTTATATGTGTGTCATTTTAGAGATCCCCAGCCTTACAGTGTTGGTAGCATATTGAAAATCCAGATGAGTGAAGTGACAGATATGGGCATCTGTGGCCTCCGTCGCTCCTAATGCATGCTAGAAAACATCACTGAAGACAGCAATCCGGGTTACACAAGAAAAACAAATGTTAGGCTGTGAGGAAAGAAGTGGGTTAGAAGTGAAGGGTCAGCAGTGGGAGTGGGGTGGGGAGTGTTTGGGAAAGAAATACTTCCCATAAAATACCAGACAGAGTTGGTAAGAAATTTATAGAGGTGTGGATGGTTTGATGTTTCTTGGGGGCATTGATTCTGTTTTATATTGTCTTCACAACCAGCTAACCCTGCTTGCTTTAAATAATTTATTATAGCAGCAGGCCTTCCCCTGGTTAGTTTCTTTCTGTTTTTTTTTTTTTTTTTGTAACTATTTCCTTCTCATCCCAGGGTCTAATCAGAGGCATATATAATAGTGTGGCTGCTCTCTAGTACTTAGGAAAATCCGTGATCAATATAACTATATCATAAACTCATGGCTGTTCTATTTTGCAGTATTTTCTTCCCTGTATATTAACTTGGTATCTATGTTTTAAACAATATTTTATTAATCTTTTCACAATGAGACTTCTGGTCTTATTCTTCTTGGCTGGAAATATCTTTTGAGCAATCCATCATCAGACCACCATTGATCTAATGATGTATTTATTGCTCACTATTGCAGCACTGGCAAGAAACCCAGTATGCTTCTAAAAATTTGATTAAAAAGAAATCAAGTTTTTGCAAGGCGTAGTCTCCAATTATGTTAGGAGCTGCCAAATATATTTTATACTAAAGCACACACACATATTTCAAGTGAGCAAAATGTGCTTTTTTGAAGGCTTTTCAAACTTTTTGCTATGAAATAAATAGAAGAAAATACCATGTAATTGGAAAAGTTATAAGTGTCCTACCCATTTCAGGCAAGGAAGAAGGAATATTTTTATTTACACCCCTGAATAAATGGATAGATTCATTTTTTAATTGACAGTAATAAAAACAATGATGATAAGATCTAACTCCCATCCAGGCATAGTGGTGTACACATTAAATCCTAGCACTCAGGAGGATGAAGTAGGAGGATTCGTGAGTTTGAGGCTAGTCTGGTCTACTAAGTAAGTTCCAGGTCAGTCTGGGCTAACGTGAGACCCTGCCTAAAAAAAAGAAAAAAGAAAAAAAAAAGCACAACAAAAAGGAACTAGGTCCCAGTCCACAAATCAAAATGAGCTTAAATTAATTAACAAATACTAATTGAATACTTTTCAGAAGTAAATTAATTGCAATAGATTTTTAGTTTTTTTCTGTTCAGGTAGCTCAAACTTTAGTGCTAGTCTTAGCACACCTTTGGGAAGCTTTGCTATGTCCTCCATTGGCCTGTTGCCTCTTCTGTTTGAGCCTTTATCTCTTGCATTGTCACCTCCAGACTAGAAGCCCCTGAAAGGCAAGGACCTACTTTTTATCAACTTCTCAAGAAACAGTACTGAGACATAGTTGCTAGGGGCATTAGAGGCTACAGAATTACTTATGAACAGGGCTCCAAGGGATATATATATAAGCTATCCACAATGAAATTTGAGGGATAACAATGACTGAATTAAAGGACTAGACACTGCAGTTTCCTACCACTTCAGCATTTCAAGGCACGACCTGTCCCACCCATCTTCAAAGTCCCTTTGCTTCATCCCTTCCTTACTTCCTCCTTTCACCATCTCCCAGTGTGACTTCCTTAAGGACGTCTCTAGTCTCCAGTTCCTTCTCCGCCTTGGTCATTTCCCCTGGCTCCTCCTGTCACTCTCATATCCCTTGTTATATCTTGAAAGGCAGCTGGTTCATGGCCCCTCTTTGGCACTTGGGACTGCCTCCCTCACAACTTCTGAATATGCTGTGGTTTAGTCCCATCCATTTACTGTTCATTGCAAGTGACTAGGTAGCATTGGTATTGAAGATTTGGGAGGACTCTGAGGAGTAAGATAGAGATGGACATAGAGGCTTCACAGCTCACTATGATGGAGAAACTTTTTAAAATCAATAATAATTGCAGTATATGTTTTGTCTGGAGACATCTTTTATAATAGTTTTTATTTATGAATTTCTTTTTCTTCAGGAAGCACACTCAATATGGTCACATTCATGGCATAGTCAGATGCTTACGCAAGCACCAGTCTTGGGAACTGTGTTACTAAAATCATATTCATGTATATGGGGAGTTTACGTTCAGGTGAATTAGGCATAACTGCTTGAAATAAACACCATCAGGATAGCCCTTTAATGTTAGATCTTATGGGACCTTGGAGGATTCAGGGGATCAAGGACCTGGATTATGTGTATCATCTGTAAGATCGAGCCTCACTTAATGTAGGTGCTTTCTTCTTGTATCTGCCAAGAAGGTGTTAGAAAATTGAGCAATTAACTCTAAAAGGTATTTAGACGATCAAGGGCATAGAGAATGTGAGCAGCCCTGGATTAGGCCATGAACTCAAGCATTGGTTTATTCTGGATTTTATAAGCCAGAACCACTTGTCCTTACATAAACCAGGGCCTCCCCTTTTACCTTTAGATCTGGAAGCTTAGAAAGACTCAAGGGAGGCTCACAGGTAGAGCACATAAGCCAACATCTTTGAGACAGTTCAGCTCACCCCTTTCCCTGCATTGAGTGAACGTTGTCCCTATGGGATTTTGCTGTGCAGTTTCTCAAATCTACTTCTCTGTGTTGTCGACACAAAACTTCTTCCTTTTAGGTTTTGTGTACATGCACCACAAACTGATGTGCTAGGTCAAAAAGTTGCTATCCAGAACCTTTTAGGTATCCTAGTTTCAACTTTTCTCCTTAATTCAGTCTCCCCTCTAATATGTTCCTTTCTTTTTCTTCTTTCCCTATTCTTTTTTAAACATACATATTGTCAATAATTAGCTACATTGGATAAGCAAATCTTGTGATGGACCGTCATTTCTCTCCTCCCTGTCCCCAACCTGCTGAGGGCCCTCCTCAGTGGACTTACTGGATCAGTCCATAGGATAAGGGGTTTCTCTTCCTATTCTTTTTAGATAAACTCTTGATGAAAGCTTTATCACAATCCGTGTTACCAATAAGCTTTCCTTCACAAGTAACTGCATTTTTTACCATTCTCAAAGGACTTCCTGAGAGCATTCCATGTTTGTTTGTGGTGCTTTTTTTCTCTCTCATGATGGGATATTAGATGCTCTGAGAGCTGTATGCAGTACAAGAGTAATTAGCTTCACAAACCCTCAGTTTCTACCAATCATACCCATACTTGCTAGTTACACCCCCACCTCTTACCTGGCTAATCACCTACAGCTCATTTTCCTATCATTAAGGTCATCGTCATTATAGTCACAGCCAAGATGGTGAAGCTTTCTACTAAAACCAAAGCAGGTACAAAGGGGGAGGCAGGCCTTCCTTGATTTCTTTAGAAACAGGATGTGCAGACGGTACATTTTTTGTTTAATTCTTAATTTGTTGTTCTCCCTAGCCACAGCCTGTTTCTCTTCTGGGTTCGGGTCATTGCTTGCAGCTAATGTCAGCAATTGTCATTTCTTTTTTCCCCTTTTAGAATTATTGCCAGTGAGTTTCAGTCTTCTTCATTTGTTTTACTTAATTTTTATTCTTAGTGTTTCAGGTTGTTTTCCCTGATCTGCCTAATTAAGTTGTGTTGCTTCTGAACACTTCATATATTTTTCTTCAGCTTTTCTGCCCCTGGCAACATCTCACAGTCAGACACCATCCTCATATTCAACCAATTTCCACTTTTGCTGCAGATTAGTAATGAGGACATTAAGTGTAATCTTGATAGTGACCCTTTCGAGAGCTAAGGCACCATTTACTATTCTGTTTTAATTATGGTCTCATAGAAAATTTTCACCACATACATTGTTCACCTCATTTACAAGTAAAGTTTCTCAACGACCATATGAAATTATAAAATCTGTCTTTATTACATTTTCTGCTTACTTTATGTGCTAGATTTATAATTTCCTTGCAGGAAAATGCATATTAGACTGGAGTAGTTAATTTGGTTTCGAGCCATCCTAGTTTTGTGCTTACTAAGAACAATTAGACATTATGTCATCTTTTGTTGGACTTCATTGCCAATCCTGATGGTCAGCTCCACAAGCCATAATCCTATTCTACTTCTCTATTGAAACTCTTGTAATTGGATAAAGACTTAGTTGGCAGTCTTATGGAACAAAGGTCATATAAAAGTATGCTTTGTTTAGGTCCTGGAAGAATGACAGATGTCCTAGACAGGTGGGTAGTAAAAGTTTTAAACGGGTAAAGAAAGGCACAGGCAGCTGGCTACCCATGCCTCAGTACCATCGTCTTCCTGTGATTTCTACACACACACACCTAGTGGTACGTATTAAAATGCTATCTTACCCCACATTTCAGAATTCTTAGAGCTCACTGAGCTAGTCAGAGTCCTGCTTCCAGCCCTCAACCTTTCATAAGAAAGAGAAATAGGTGATTTTTTTCTAGTCAATCTCTGCATATAAAATATTCAAATTTATACATACAGTAAAGTCCTATCTCATGTAAGAAATGGGACACATAGAAGGATTGGTTGATCAAATAGCGGTGACATCATCAAGAATGCTTGTCCCCGGATCTCTGGGCCTCTGATGTCCACAGGGACCCTTTCATTGAAGGTTTGGTTCTCTTCATATGTGAGATGACTACAGCAGCTCAGATGTCATTTGCAAGCGTGACACTATCGAGCACAGATTGGAAGCATCACCACCATTTCATCGGCTCTTTTTAAAGAATGAAAGCATTCCTTAGAAGACTCCCTGAGGAGATGTCACTCATTGGTCAGAACTGGTTCATATGCCTACTTATTGGTCAGTCACTAGCAAGGGATGGTTGGCAGAGAGAGGGAGGATTGAATTTAAGCAGACTCAGGATTCTGTTATCAAGGAAGAGGTATGTGTGCGAGGATTGGAGGAAGATGCAAGATAGATGTTGGCAGGGAACTATAAATGTCTCCTGAAGTGACAGAGAAAATAACTAAAACTCCTGTCATGTCTGCTGAACTGCTATATATTTATGGCTAAAAAATGTCAAGGTCTAGGTAGACAGAGAAAAAAAGCCACAATGAAAACTAATTAAAGACAGAGAAATGAGCCAAGATCAATAATTATTCTGATTAGAGCCACAATAAACCCTAATGAGTTCGGTTGTACTAATTTATTTCTACTTGTACTCAATAAGTGTGTGATCTTTACTGAATAAAGAAAGATTAAAGTAGTATGATTATTTCTTAACAATTTTATATTTCTGATATATTTTTCAATATAGCAAAATGGATGGTAAACAGTTTCATTGATTTTATATATCATGGTGTTCACAAGACTGATAATTGTTGATGATTATAACAGGTCATTATATCTTGAGCCTGCTTTTATAATTTAGGACTTTAGTATCTAAAAGGAGCTAGTGATTTGCTTGGTTCACACAACTAATAAATGGCTAAGCTAGAATTCGGACATGAATTCATCTGCTCATGTCCCTTCCTACTCTGCATGGATCCCCATTTGCTTGGAAGCAGGGTCTGTCTCTGTGACCTGCTTACTTACCCTGTCATCCTTGCTCAATCTTATTGTTAGTATAATAAGCCAGTTTCCCATCATGACCCTTTGCAGGTGTGGTTCCTTCTGCTTAGATCACATAGCCTCAGTTCCTATAGCTATATCCTCTCCATCAAGACCTTCAAATGTCTCTTCTTTATAACTATACCCCACAACTACCCACTTTCTCATAGGTTTCATCTGGGGCCTACATGATAGGCCAGGGGTGGTTCATCTCTTGCCTCTGGAGATCTGTTTAAGGATCTTCCCCCATCCACAATTTATTGCTTGTATCTTCCCTACTTTTGTTAGAAGTCTTGGATAATTTACTAATCTGTCCATTTTAACCTCTTTCTTCCACAATAATATAAATTTGATGAATTCAAAAACAAAACAAAACCATAGATGTATTTTAAAATGAATGAGCAAACAAGTGAATGAATGAATGAATGAATAAATATCTAGAAGTTTGATTCCTAGTAAGCCCACAGCCAGCCTTTATCTCTAACCCTAACAATAAAATAAGGTACCAGTTTTCATTTGAACCTGAATACATCCAGCTTGGATTTTTTTCATATAAAATTTGAAAACTAAATAAAAACTTTTCATTCTAAGAATCAAAAATAAAAGTATATTGAAGTTCTTTGTCTGGTAGAGTTACTACAGTTGTGTATGCAAGAGTTTTAAGAGAGCCTACCTAGTACAAAAGAGAAATTTGAGCAAACTTTCTGTATTTCTTATTTATTATGGTTTTAAGGACACCAATGCTTTTAATGGCATAAACTTTTAAAATATGAAGTTGTTTATAAGGTGGAATAATAAACTGGGGGGATTTTAGTTGCATGATTATTTGTGACAGCAAATTGGCTTAAACAAAATAAAATTGCTTCTCTGCATACAGAGGTTTTTCAACTCATATATCCACTAAAATGATTATTCTTGGAACTGTATTCTTAATTGTTCTGATGTAATCATGAAGGTGAAAATTGAAAAATAGCTTTACCTCACATATTAATTTGAAAGGGATTGACAGAAACAAAGCAGTGTTTTCCTCCAAAGTCCATCCGCTCTAGCTTCCATCTTGTTGATTCAAGAAGGTCGTTTGGTTCTGTTTTTTCCTTTCATCATTCTGTGGGTTGTGTCATTTGCTAGCTTCATTGTAAGACAGTCTCTTCTGAGACTTACTGTGTGAAAACTACCACCACTCAATTAAATGCATCATCATTTAACTTTGATAAGACCTTTTCATTTCCCCAATCCCTGCCCAGCTAACCTCACAAACTGAGGTTTCTCTGCACAGAGGATCTGACTCTAAACCCTTGATGTTGCTTTCTGTTGTGTAAGGTTTCTGTCAGGAAAACCTCTTAGAGCTGCTTACTATGAAACATACTCTCTCTCTCTTTATATGTGTGTGTGTGTGTGTGTGTGTGTGTGTGTGTGTGTGTGTAAACAGAGAGAAAGAACGGGCACGCCAGGGCTTCTTGCCACTGCAGAGGAACTCTAGATGCATGCACCATTTTGGACATCTGGATTCATATGGGTACTGGGGAATCAAACCCAGGCTATCAGGCTTTGCAAGCAGAGTGCCTTAACCGCCAAGCCATCTCTCCAGCCCTATGAAATATACTTTTGACTAAACTCTCTGTATCTTAGTTCTGAAAACAGATTTAAATTTTATGGTGAGTAAAATATACCTTTGAAAATCATTTTTAATCTAGTTCTTGCAGATTTTTTTATGTTATACCTTAGGAATAAGTCAGAGGAAATGAAGGGGTAAGAAAGAGGAAGAGGATGTTTCAGAGTTTGCATCATTCTTTCTTCCTATGCATCATGGCAGTTCTCCCTTTTTTCCTTCCTTCATCCTCACTTTATAACCTGAGTATAGTTGGATGTGTAATTATGTGCCAGTTCATTGGGATCCAGTTGAAAATGAGACCATGAATTAAATGTCTGGGTTAATGTAGCATTATTAAGTCGATAGAAATAGGTTCTACATAGGCTCTGGAGAGCCCTTTTATGGATCAACTGAAACTTTCTCTCTTTTTTTTCTTTCAAGGCTGTGTGCGTGGTAAACAGCAGGAGGCTATAGAAAATGTATAGCAAAGCAGTATTGATGAGAAGGAATCCATAATAGGTACACACACATTGCTGGAATGCTTCCCAAGTACTCTGGGGGTGGCAGTGAGGCAAAGTGGAATTGTGCCTTTTCCATGTGTGAACACAGGGATTTGAAGGGCCATTTATGAAGCACAAAAGCAGAGTTGCCTTCAAGCTAGTATAGCCACAGGGTTTTGGAAATTCACTTAAATAGGTGTATTGCAGACTCGTGACATCTGTTTTGGAGATTTGGTTGGGTGTTGGGAATTGTTTCTTCACAAATAATATAGAACACATACTCATCATTAGACTGTAGGACCCTTGGTTCATTTCTTTAGGGTTTCTGGGTCAAAGCAACAAGGAAAGAATACATTTTGAACAGCATTTGCTGTTATATACATGCATAAATTTGTAATGATAGCTTTCTTGTTTTTTTTAAATTTTTTTTTTTTTTTTTTTTTTTTTTTTTTTTTTTTTTTTTTTTTTTTTTTTTTTTTTGGTTTTTCGAGGTAGGGTCTCACTCTAGTCCAGGCTGACCTGGAATTCACTCTGTAGTCTCAGGGTGGCCTTGAACTCACGGCAATCCTCCTATCTCTGCCTCCTGAGTGCTGGGATTAAAGGCGTGCGCCACCACGCCCGGCTTTAATTTTTCTTTTTTTTAATTGATATCTTTATTATCCAAAATTAGATACATTGTCTGAGCAAATATTATGCTGGTATCCCCATTTCCCTCCTCCCTGTCCCCATTCCACTGTGTATCCTCCTCGTCCATGGAGTAGGGGGTTATGAATTGTACAAGAGATAGCCAGTTCCCCCCCCTCCTGCTTTGTGTGTTGTAGCTGAGGGGGGCAGTGTCTCTGGATATTCTCCCCCACCATGTCTGTTAGAATCTTTCTGCCCCCTCTTCTGCTTAGTTCCCTGAGTCATGGTGGGTGAGTTTTAAGTCTGCTTTATTGTTGTTGAGATCTTAAGTGTCCCTGGATTTTTGCTTTGGGTTGTGTTGGATATCGTTGGTGTCTGTCTTGTTGACCTGTCCTGGGTTTTCTGACTTGCTGTGATGACAGGACTCTTACTTCACTTGCCACTTTCTCATAAGTTTCATTTGGGGCCTACATGATAGGCCAGGGTGGTTCATCGCTTGCCAGGATGTCAGCCATCATCCCATGGCTTGTTGGTGGATTTGGGTTGACCATGGCTCTCTCGTTACTTTCTGAAAAATACAAACAAAATCTCCATTGGAATGTGAGATCAGAATAGGTTAAATGGGACACACATTGCTAATTTGGCAAGATTCTATTGGGTGTAGCCTCTCTGTAGTTCCCTGGTAATGGGAATTTCCCCTTGGGGCCCAGTTGTTTGGTCCCCATAAGATTTTGTCCTGGATCCCAATTCCAGTTAAGGGTTTCTTGTCACTGAGTGGTTCTCTTAGCCAATTTGAAAGCCATTAATTTCCCCCCTAGGCTTTGGCACCACTATTGCACAGGTGTAGCATGTGTAGTGCTGGTATGCACTACATAAGCTGCCAGGGGAAACTGGTCAACGATATTTGGAGAAAGCAGAGTCCACTGGTACACAATTCAGACTGACGTCCCGAGAATGCGGAACATACTGCTTTATGATAGAGATCAACGAGTCAAGAAGAGATCACTTGTGCAATAATTTTTAAAACTATGAATGACATAGTTACTTACTTACTGAGTTACCCTTGAGCATATTTTGTTGCTAGATATTTGTATCTCCTAGTGCATTTTTTAGCAAGATTCTAGGCTTTGCCTAGTTTTACTTTATAAAACCTGAGCCTCTATTCTCTCTCTCTCTGAGTATTCATTTTTGTCTGTACTATTTACCTTTTTTAATAAGTTATTTTCACTTACATGAGGACTAAAGGATACTGATGCATTGTCTCCCATCACCTTCAACAAAAATCATGTTGCCAGTTCTTCAGATAAATAATTAGGACATGATTCTTTCCCATTTTTACTATTTTTTAATGTATTGGAGACTAAGATACTAGCATATTTTAGCATTTTTTTCAGGTTGCTTTAAAAACAAAAGATGAATGCATTGATTTTTGTGGATCATAACTATATTTCTAAATGACAAAGCATGAAATATTACCACAAAACAAGGTTGGTACAGATAGTTTAAACTGGATATTGTTTGAAATGTTTCATGGCTACATTTTGTGCTAAATATAAAAATAATTGTGTTTCCCTGTGTGAGCATCAAAAGCCCAGTTGGAAAACCATGTGGTACAGCAAGTAGGTCACTACTGATGGTAAAACATAGACAGGAATGTCACAGCTGAGATTAGAGACCCAAGCAAGGCATCTCACCATGCTTACACTAGGCATCCAAAAAAGTAGGACTTCACCAGGTATAACTAACTTTAGCCTCAGTTCAAAGTATTAGAAAGGATAGCCTTTTAATCTTTTATTCCCACTTGTTTCCAGATAACTCACTTCTCCAGTGGGGCAAAATAATTGAACTGCTTAGGTTCTCACATCAACAAACCTCTGAATGCCAATTAAAATGACAGCCATTACATCCTAAAAGTATACATGGGAAGCAATAATGAATGATGTATACATCCATGTATTTGAAATTATTAAGAAGGAACAATGAATTATGTACAATTCAAAATGAATAATGAATAGTTAAAATGAACTCTTGAAATATCACTTGTCATAGTCAGTCACATACCACTGGGATAAATCTCCAAACCAGGCATGGTTTATGGGAGGAAAGGATTTATTGAAGCTACAGATCCAGGGAAAGCTCTTGCCCCCCCCCCCTCCTTCACAGGTCCAGAGAGAAGCTCTCACAATAGCACACACAGAACAACAAACAGGCAGGGAGTGAAGGGAAAATAATTTCCTTCTCCTTTAGATAGCCTCAGAGAGGGGTCTTGCAACCCTATTCTAGACTTGTTGGCTTCCTGAGTCTCTGGAAATTCCTTCCTGCACTGCCCTCCCACTCAGCGGCAAGAACACAAGAGACCAACTTGCCACTCTGACCTCCACACATGCACCACGACACATGGTATGGCATGCACATGCCCATATGTACACATACACACAAATAAAATTTTTAAAGTGTGATAGGGCTGGAGAACACTTGCCTGCAAAACCTGACTACCCAAGTTCAATTCTCCAGTGCCCATATGCAGCCAGATGCACAAGGTGGCACATGCATTTGGAGTTGGTTTGCAGCAGCTAGAGGCCTTGGCATGCCTATTCTGTCTGTCTCTTTTCTCTCTGCTTGCAAATGAAAGAAAGAAAGAAAGAAAGAAAGAAAGAAAGAAAGAAAGAAAGAAAGAAAGAAAGAAAGAAAGAAAGAAAGAAAGAAAGAAAGTATTTTTAAAAGTGTGATAGAATAGACAGATGGTAGGGGAAGTATACTTCCAGGGAATTCAGGTACCTCTTTCTTTTATTTTGGGGCAATATGAGGAAGATTTATTATTTTTAGGTGAGAATTTTCACCACAGATCTCTGAATTTTGCAAGTGTACTTGCATATTCTAATTTTTAAGTGAAAGGCTAAGGTGAAAAAGCAGCGCTTTCCTGCCTTTGCTCTGATCAAGGATAATACCATATTTTGGGACTCAAAGCAGAATAGAGCCTTGGATTCTGAGCAGAGCCATCCCCTCATGCTAGATTAAGCAGTTGAATACATGCCCAAAGAGCCCGTGGTGGTTCGAATGAGTAGATAGAGGCATGCTGCAATGATCGAATTTGGATCTGTCATTAGAGCTGTATTTATTCACTTCCGGCACAGCGTCCTTCACAAAAGCACCCTGCACTTAGGTTCCCTGTACCAATCCCTGTTCCAGTGGATAGTTTTATTGCTTGAATTTCAGAGGCTTTCCTAAGCATGTATTTTCAAAGGTTATTAATACAGACTAAAATACTGTGTTATGATCTGGGATTGCTTCATGTAGGCCTCTCTCTCTCTCTCTCTCTCTCTCTCTCTCTCTCTCTCTCTCTCTCTCTCTCTCTCTCTCGGCAGGGCATGGGTGTGCCATGGTGCATGTGTTGGTTCTCACGTTCTACCTTGTTTGAGACAGAGTTTCTTGTTTGCCTGTGAGTATGCCAGGAAGCTGGCCCATGAGCTTTGTTCTTTCTCTTGCTTCTCATCTTGCCCATAGATGTGTACAGGGATTGCAGACGTGTATGCTACTGCATCCAGTTATAGATGGGTCCTGGGAACCCAAACTTGCTCAGCAAGTGCTCTGAATCACTGAGCCACATCCCCAGCCTCAGTTCTAACTTTTTTCAAGGTACGGTCTCACTCTAGCTCAGGCTGACCTAGAACTCACTATATAGTCTCATGATGGCCTTGATCTCATGGCTATCCCTCTGCCTCTGCCTCCTGAGTGCTGGGATTAAAGTTGTGTACCACCACTGGTTATAACTTTTTGAAGAAAGTAGGTGAATAGAATAAAAATTCAGTGGAAAAAGTATTTTAAAATGTTTTTTTTATTGACAATCCCCTGTTGCAATTACCTTCTTGTTGCTGGGACAGAATTCCCAACCATGGGCAACTGATGGGAGGAAAGGATTTATTTTGGCTTATAGTCATAGTTGTATAATTGAAGATGGCTTATGGGTGTTATAGCCAGCCTGCCCTAGCTCAAACTTGGCTCACTTTCCTGCTGCTGTTTGCTACCTGCTTGGGCAGAGGTGATGTCCAGTCTCTGCTCATGTCATCCTTTCCCCTGCCATCATGGAGCTTCCCCCTCAAGACTGTAAGTCAAAATCAACCACTTTCCTTCCAGAAGCTGCTTTTGGTCAGGTATTTGTCCCAGCACCAAGCTATGATCTAAACAATATGGCACGATCATAATCTCCTCCCACCCCCCTTCCTTGTCATTGAATCCCTTGGGAAAAGGATATTTTTTTTTCAAAAATATTTTGGTGAAGAAGTCTCTCTCTCTCTCTTTCTCTCTCTCTCTCTCTGTCTCTCTCTCTCTCTGTGCATGTGCATGTATGATTACAGGTGCGTACATGCCACAGCATATGTGTGGATGTCAGACGATAACTTTGAGTGTCAGTCCTTTGAAGCATTATTCTTACTGTTCATCACTCAGTTTGCTGGGTTAGTTGGGCCACAAACTTCCAGAAGATTCTCTGGTCTCTATCTCCCTTCTCACTGTAGGTACCCTGTGGTCACAGGCCTTTGCTGAAACATCTAGCTCTATGTGAACATGAACGCCAGTCCTCCCTCTTGTGTAGCAAGTAGGTTATCCACTGAGCCATCTTCCTCCCCGGCTCAATAATTTATCTCTTTATCATGGTAAAATAGAACCTTTTTAAAGTATACAGCTCAGTGGCATTAACTACATTCATAATGTATAACCCTTCCCCCACCTTTGCTCAGAACTCTGTCTTGTAAAACTAATGAAACTGTACTCATTGAACAGTAACTCCCTTTTATTTTTTTCTCTCATGCCTCCTGGCAACCACCCCACTCCCTTGTGTGCCCATGGCTTTGACTCCTCATTTCAAGTGGAGCCACACAGTATTTGCCTCTCTGTGCTGACGTATTTCACTCAGCATAAAGTGCTCAGCCATCTTGCATGTTATAACACATTAGAATTTTCTTCCTTTTGAGGCCGAACAATTTTCCTCAGTGGAAATGGTGTTGTGGCAGTGTTTTTTAGTCTATATTTTTTCTCCCAACACAGAGCCTAAAGCTTCATGCCTGATCCAAGGAGAGCCTCACAGACATCCCTTCATAATGAAAATTCTGGGAGTTGTTTCCAGTTGGCAGTAAGAGGTCTGTTGGGTTTTGATTTGAGAAAACATAGGCGGTGTGACAGTTGATGTTGTGACAGTTGGGCCTGACGGAACCTCGGTGTGCCTGGTTCTCAGCCATCCCAGAGAAAGCCAGTTGTGAGTCTAGAGTTAGCTCACCGTTGAGGCCTCTGCCAGAGAACATGAGATGACAGAGGCCGGGGAAAACATCCTGGAACATGTCTAGGAGTGTCTGAAACACATTTTTTCTCTGAAATGAAAGTTGAGATCTTGGTTTTTCTTCCTGGTTGAATGTATAAGTAACTAAAAAACAGCTAAGTCTTTGTTTGCCTTGTACAACTCCTGACCACCATATGATATTGGCTGCTTAGTTTTGGTTTCTCTCTAGGGTCAATGTACACGCCCAGGTAGCCAGGTCTTCTACTTCAACCCCTGTCAGAACCCTGAACTCTGGTGACTGGAGGTGGATGTATGAAGTCACTAGGCTCAGACTTTTTTTTTTCTGGGAAAGGATCAAAACACTGTATCTTGACTTTCCCCTTTATTATAGGAAATGAAAGTAAAGAAAATGTGAAACAAGCATTTTGTTAGTAACCTTGAATTGTAAGGACAGTGCTTGCTATCTGGTTTCTCAAATTGTCATTTTTGGCTCTTTTACAAACTTTGTTGCATTAAGAGCTCATTTAAGTGTGTCTGATCACAAAATCTAACTAACAGTAACCAGGAAGTTTCATACCTTAATGCAAGAAGGAAGACCTTTTTGTGGGCTGAGTGGAGTGGCTGGGGTTGGTGGAGTGTAGAGTTTAGTTTCATGGGAAAATAAAGAAGGGGAGTCCAGTAGGCAAACATGTAACAGGACCCAGTGAGGACTCACATAGCTAATAACCTCTGTCCCTTTATTAGGAAATACAATCCAGTGCTTATAAACCTGCACATGGTAAAGAAGTAGCCTGAGCCATAAATGTCCTTAAAGCCATCTCACTGATTTAATTTTTTAAATTTTATTTATTCATTTTTAAGCACAGAGAGAGAGAGAGAGAGAGAGAGAGAGAGAGAGAGAGAGAGAGAGAGAGAGAGAACGCACCAGGGCCACCACCTTGTGGGTCTGGCTTATGTGGGTCCTGGGTAATTGAACCCGGGGCCTTAGGCACTGGAGGCAAGTGCCTTAACCGCTGAGCCATCTCTCCAGCCCGCATCTCACTGATTTCTAAAAGGCCTAGTAGAAAAGGTATCTTTAAATGAAATACAGCCCCTTTATTTATTTGTTTATTGAGTGTCTTGGATAGTTTAGTGGAATCTCTAAAATAACAGAAAACAACATTGATTTGACTATTTTCCCCTTGTCATTTTTCATTTTGCTAGCAAAACCTTTTCCAAAGAAATGCTGCAAGGCAGCTATATTGTGTGCTCTGCCGTTTCAGCAAACACAAACCTAGGCAACCAATTTAGTTTCCTAGGAGTGAGTCAGCTTTAGCTTTTGTGAAGACTTCTTCTGGTTATGAGACAGATGACCCCCTGGAAGGAATCAGAAACTTTGGAATGCCTGGGGCTTTTCTAAAAACAAGAGGCAAACTGGTTTTAATGGAGAAAAATGTGACTCAATAGATTCTAAAGGTACCTTTTGGTCCTGTCATTCATTATTTTAAGCTCAACTATGTTACTGTGTTCATACCTTAAGAGGGTTTACCTATGTGTAGCCAGGCACTGCTGCTGTAGAAATAATGTCACCTACATGTTAACGACTTTCCTTTCTGGATAACAACTTTGATCACCAGACCAGGTTGTCTGGCTTGTGCCTGGCATGTGGCTTTGATAGTGCTGCTTGTCAAGTACACACTGTACTCCCTGAGTTCCCATCCCCAGGCAGGCACAAGTAGAGAATCATTTTTCAAAGCAAATAATCCAGGTGATAAGAACTCTAAATTTAGAAAACTTACTCTCCTCGTAACAGAATTCAGTTTGTTTCTTCTTCCTACACAAAATAGAGCTGTCCAGAGGACAACTGTGAAACACATGACCCCTCTACGCGCGTGCACACACACACACACACACACACACACACACACACTCACATCCTTCCCGCCTGCAGCTGTTAAGGCTTCCAGCTGCAATGTGTGTGTGCTGAATAATTTTGCTTTGAGACAGACTTGTTGACACTCAGTAGTCAACTTGGATTCCCAGGGTGGATTCACTCTTACATGACCACAAGAGAACCCCAGCCAGTAACCCTCCTGGATTCTTCACTCAGAGGGCTTATCACACTGAGAAATAAGGAGATTGCCCAGGAATCCTTCTGAGAAAACATGAGACCCAGCCCTCTTCTAGCACAAGGGATGCTGTTTCGAACCCTTGTTTGACACTTTTTCACTTGCATGCTAAAGTGGAGACGCTTATCTGGGTTTTGGAACCACTTGTTCTGCCTCCTGTTTCTGTCCTTCCTTCTTGTTCTTGTCCTAAAATAAGATAAGGTAATATGTTGAAAAAACTACTAAAATAGGATGTTTTTGTTTTGTTTTGTTTACAGAAAAATGCTATTGAGAGACAATAAAATCTTGAAGAAACAAATACTGTCTGAGAACAGATCAGAGAGGCCAAAACCATTTAGATGTTAGATCTGACATACTATACTACTATACTTCTTAGTTTCTGTTTTACTAATGAAATGCACTAAGGGATTCTTTTTTTGGGGGGGGGATCACCACTGAAGAACATTTCTATAGTCTATGAAAAATGTTTGATGAAAAAAACAAAGCATGAGTAGTGTTTCCTCTTAAGGAGCAGCTGTTACTTTGAGAAAGAGTCTAGGGAAGAGTTATGAGATATGTTTATTCACTGCATCACTAATGACCAAGCTAGTGCAGCCAAGATGTTGAAACCAGAATTGCACAGACTGTTGCAGGATGTTACTAATGAGGTTAATTTTGTAAAAACAAAGCTTTCATCTACTGTGTAATAGAAGCCATACAATGCCGTGAGTTGAGTAAAGGACAGTGCATGAAAGGATTTTTATGTATCATAAAATTTGCTGGTTATCTCTTTGACAAATCCTTGAGTTGTCAAATGGATAGACAAGTTATACCCATTTTTTATAAGAAGGAAAGTGCCTCATATTTTGTTAACTATTTTGTTAAAATAAGCAACTTTAGTAGTATATATGTAGCAGTAAGAAAAAAGACACAACAAATCTACCCTTTTAAGATAATTATGTCATCCTAAGTTCAAGAAAATAACTGAATTCTAAAGAAACTCTACTTATGCAGAATATTATGAAAAACAGTGTTTGGAAATGTTTATATTATGTGTGATTTCATTGTTTAAAACCATGACAACTATTAAAACCCAGATATTATAAATTGAACTTAGAACTAGACTTCTAAATTAACATATCACAAATAATTAACTGTACATTTTTAAACATTGGGAAGCATATGCAATCACATTCATCTTGATAAAATGATCATTTAGTAAGATAAACATTAGATATTCTCAGAGATCATTAAATAATATTTATTATTATATTTATTTTATGTTCACCTCATGCTTTGCAGTTTCAATGCTTATCGTATAATGTGCCTCATACAGCACACCTATACACTTTGTGCATGCAAATGACAACACATACTCAAAAGGGTTTTCAAGTTAGATTCCATGATTCAATCATTTTGCAGCCTATTGCTTTAAGCTAAAGATTCCTAAACTTGTGGGAACAGGAAACCTTCATAGACTGCTTTGGAAGAATATGGAACAATAAAAGATAGGCGTCTTCTCAGAAGAATTACATATATATTCTCCCAAATAAAATTTTGCCCAGAATATCAGAATGAGCACATATCCACTAGTGGCTGTTGTCAAGGACTCTCTCTAAACCCTTGAACGAGGACATATGTGTAATGAGGAACTGTGTGAGTTGTCCAGGGTCAGACAGTGATATAAACTGTCAATGAAGACTTCCTCATCATACATTCCATTCTCATCTTTGGTCTGGTTACCAAAGATGTAAATAGAAAAGCAGAACTCTTTCTGAGGTCTCCACCCCAAAATTCACAAGTCAGCTGGAGACTTCAGTATTCAAAAATACTCATAAAGAATTTGTGTTTAAAACAAATTTGATTTTCACTTGACCAACATTAACTGTATAAGAATTTTATGCTGAACTCCATAGGAAACACAAAGTTGGTCAAGCACCCCTAGAGAGAGTCAGTTACTAGAGAGAGCCAATTACTCGCTTCAGCATCCAGCGCCTTTTCTAATCCACCTTTTTTATTGCTGAGCCTCATGGCATCTCTCGCTGGGGCTTTGCAGCCCTCGTTCCTTTCTGCACTAAATGATGTATTAGTAAAAGAAGGTGAGGCTGAGGGTCACGTTCCTTCCTATTTTGGAGAAACCTAAAGCTCTCTTTGGGGGGTTATGTGCATTAACATGCTTTTTTTTTCCTTTTTTTTTTTTTTTTTTTTTTTTTTGCCTGTGGGATCAAGAACTGAACCTTAGCTAAATTGGCAGATGGAGGAAAGCAGGGAGGACTAAAGTTGGTATAGAGCTTTGTAAGCATCATGATCTTCCATCCCAAAGCCTGAATCTGTGTAATGAGGCGGTAGAACAAATGCCTGCTGTGTCTGAATTGATTCCTGTTTTAAAAAGAAATGACAGGAATTAAGTAAATTTAAATTGTTTTTTTTTTTCCCTGCTCTGGTCATCAGTTGGTAGTATTCCTCAAGATGATATGAAGTTTTTCCTACAAATATTGGGCTCTGTGAAGGAGCTAAAAATAAACAGAGCAGTACAGGAAATGGGCGAACATTGATCTGTTAGGACTATTTCTCCTTTAATGTTGCATAAGGCACAGCACAGTTTCGTAACCTATTTATAGAGAGCAGATCGTTTGAGCTATATATAGATGATCCAAACAAGATGGGGTGCCAGGTAAATTGGGGCTTATGTCAGGAAACAGTACTAGAAAAGATCTCCTTTGGAATAAGTGAAGGGGGCTTATCCATGGTGCTTCTGTCGAACAGAGGGCAGAGCCTAGAGTTGATCCTTTGTGGTAGACTTACTTCCCCTCCCGCATCATGTGCCACCTTTAGTTGGAACTTGTGCTCACTGGGTGCTCACAGCTTCCTCAGCCACCCCTGTCCTGTGTAGAGGGGCTGAAACCAACCTAGGCACCTCCCAGTGCCCTCTGCCCTTCATCTGGTTGTGAAGTGTAATTCCCCACTGAACCGACTATAGTGTATCACATGTGCATGTGCTACACTTGTGTGTAGCTGTGCACAGATGTAATTTATTTATTTTTTTTAATTATCCATAATGAGTTACATTATTTAATGGGAAGACCATAAGTTGTTATCCCCCGTTCCCCAATGCCCCTCTTCCTCATCCCCGATCGGCTGGATATCCTCCCCCTTGGGTAGTCTGGATCAGTCCTTGGGTCAGGGGACCATGGATAGCCTAGGAGACAGACCAGTTCTGCCGGCCTCAGAGTGTTGCTACTGAGGGTGGCCATGACTTTGGGAGTTCTCCCACACCAAGGCTCTAACAATCTTTCCGCCCCCTCTTCTGCTCATTTCCCTGAGTCGTAGTGGGTAAGTATTAAGGATGTTTTATTGTTGAGATCTTAGGGGTCTCTGTACTTCTGGATTAGGTTTTGTCAAAAATCATTGGTGTCTGTCTCCTTGGTTTATCCTTTTTTGGCCGATTGGCTGTGGCCTGGCCTATTGGCTGTGGCCCAAATGTCATTTTAAAAATGTATTCATCATTCATCATGAACATACATTATGCTGTATGTCAAAAAAATTTTGGTTTTGTTTCCCTCCCTTCGTTTCTCCCACCCCTTTCAACTTTGCGCACTGTCCCTACCACAGCTTCCTTTCCACTGTTATGTGACATCTTGTTTCATGGTCTACACTCACTCTATCATCCCCTTATTTACTTATATACAAACATTAAATGAGGATCCACATAAGAGAGAGATTATTTGATTTTTGTTATCTGAGCTTGGGTTATCTCACTTAGTATAATCTTTTCTCATTCCATCTATTTTCTTACAAACATCATAATTTAACTCTTCTTTATAGCTGAATAAATAGCTGAATGTGTGTATATTGACCACATTGTCATTATTCATTCATCAGTTTATGGTCATCGAGGCTGATTCCATCTCATAGCTATTGTCAGTAGAGCAGCAGTGAACCTCAATGTGTTAGTGTCTCTATGACAGGATCTAGAGCCCTTTGAGTATATATGTCCAGGAGTGGTATAGTTGGGTCATATGGTAGTTCAATTTTCAGCTTTTTGAGAATCCTTCACACTGATTTCCATAGTGACATCCCCACCTTTCTCCACAATCTTGCCAGCATTTCTGTCAGTGGTTCTCTTGATGATAGCCATTCTGACTGGGATAGATGGATTTTCAACATGGTTTTAATTTGCATTTCCCTGATGGCTAAGGATATTGAACATAATTTTCAGTCTGTTGCCCAACAAATATAATGATTTGACATTGTGGATCTGTTCTGTTCTGTTTAATTTTTTTCTCTTCACTCCTTTGCTAGTAGTGTTTGTTTATTTCTCCAGTCCTCTTTCTGGCCACCCACTCCACTCTCCAACCTCCCACCTCTGGGACTGTCTTCTCGTTTATTACAATTGTTCATTCAATTCAATGAGCACTTTATGAATGCTAAGCACCTGCTAGGTTCTGGGGCTAAAAAGATAAATAAGATCGAATCTCTGTCCCCCAGTTGTTCTGTCTTATGGGACTTGCAGTCACTGCTTTGCTCTTTTCTACTCTGCTTATCGATTGCTCCCTCCAGGCAGAGTTTCTGCCAGCATCAGTTAAGCATTGGCCCAGTGGAAGTTAATTCCATAGTAAACTTCTAGTAATGTCTGATTTTTAAAAGGAGCTGGGTTTTAGAAGAAGGGGGCTTATTCAACCTGAAAGCATGTACAAGAAGTAGTTGAATTCTATTTAGGTTAAAAATGCCAAAGAAATTCTAAAGGGCCTGAACACCTGCAACGATGATGTTTCCCCCAAGGGTGAAATTATCCAGGCCCTTGACACTCTCCCCTCAGGTGTGGACATATTAATGCCACTGCAGCCCTGGCATGCTGAAATAACGAATCATCCTTTAAATAATTACAGAAAATAAACAACCCTGACTCACCATAGTAACTATTTACTCCAGTTTGAGGCTAGTGAAATTATTTTTCATGTCTGTGTCTATCTCTTCCCTTTAGATCTTTCCTATGTGTAAGTTTCTCTGCCCACACAAATATAATAGGCATCAGGTTTTTTCCCAGAGAGAGAGTCACTAGGAATAGAAACAGGCAGGTATATCTTTCATAGTCACAAAACTATGCCTGCTGTATATAGGCCAGGCTCAAACGGTGAGGAAGGAACTTGAAAATAAACATTTAAATATAACCCTGGTCTGCAATGCTCAGTCTTCTGATAATCACCAGACCAATGGCATTAGGTCTGAGATAATGTGTGATCCTTTCCCTTAAAGGCCTGTGGTATGGCTGGAATTCTTAACCAGTTTCATCACTTGGGATCGAGTTAATATCTTCCTGGTGTCTGGCTTGGTTTCCCAGCTTCATTCTTTAAATCCTTCTGTGCCATGTCATTCTTCACTAAGTCTGCCCAATTCATCCTCAGTCTTCCCGTTTCCATTCCAGAGCCTCTGGAATGTGTCCTGTGTGTAGTGTCCATTCTGTAGTCTTCTATTGGCATGCATCCAGATGATTACAGCTGTCTTCCTTGAGTTGTGTACAAAAGAATTCATTTTTGCCTTTTCAGAGTGTAGTGAAGCTATGAGATCACTAGCTTCCACAGGTCCAGATTGTCCTTCATCCCATTCATGATATATAATCTCACTGCCCCTCACTCCCGCTGTGCTTGCTGGGACCACATTGGCCATGACTTGCTTGCATGTTTTGGTGGCTGGCTGCTAAAAGGAGAATAGATTAAACAGTGACAAACATGGAATCGAGGCCTCCACTATGCTGGTGAGGCTAAGGTACTAGCAGCAGGGATGGACACAGATGATTTCCACATGACAGAACAAACAAGACTTGGTAACAAGTTGGCCATGTGACAGGAAGAATAGAAGCAAAGGAAAGATGACTCCACAGTTTTGATACATGGGAGAGAGAAGAGTTTTTCTATTGATCTTATTAAATTGTAGCATTTTGTAAACAACACTAAGGTTCAATTCTATATAGAATTTAGGTCAGAAGACTTAGACAGGATATATCACCAAAAAGGTATAATCTTTACAGTCCATTATTCTAAGCTGGTATGTACAGACTGCTGTTTCCTTGTGAAAAGACTTCTGGGTGTGGGGATGGCTAAGTGGGTATAGCATTTGCTTTGCAAGCCTAACATTGTTGACTTGGGTCCTCTGAACCTATGTAAAGGCAGATGTGGAAGCGCCAGTGCCTATAATCCTAGTATTCCAGTGTCAAGAGGGAGGTGGACACAGAAGGTCATGGGCCAACTAGCTTGCATACAAGCAGTGACCAAAGAGGACTTGCCTCAGACACAGTGGCAGGTGAAAACTGACACCCATGTTGTCCTCTGATCTCCACACACACACTGCGGCATACATTCACCTGCACTTACCTGCACGCAAGAACATTCTCTCTCTCTCTCTCTCTCTCTCTCTCTCTCTCTCTCTCTCTCTCTCTCTCTTTCTTTCTCTCTCTCTCTCTCTCTCTCTCTCACACACACACATTAATAAAAAGACCTCAGGTAGTTCTACCTGCAGGACTTTTAAAAAGGACAAAATTGAAAGCCTTGAATCAGCACCTCATTTGCTCTAAGATAGTTACAAATTCCTTTTCTGCCCTGTTGTGACATAATCGTGAATGGGCTCCAGACTGTCTTCTTCCTTTAATGAGACTGGAGTGACTTGTTGCAGCAGCATCTGTCTCTCCTTCATTCCACCTGTTACCCTTCCAGTGGGAGACTTGGAACTTTAAGATGTATTTGGGGGTTTAAGGGTTCCTGAGATACTTCTGATGCCATCTAACTCAGTGACCAGATCACTTAGCCACCCCAGGCCCACTGAACTCTCCAACCTAGACCTCATCTGTCACATCACTTAGAGCCCTGAAATTTTGTTTCCTTTAGCATTGAGAAGCAGAGTGTGAGGATCAGCATTAAAAAAGAAGTCTAGAAAATATGTTTCCAAAAGAGAAGGGCAGATTGATGATGGAGTTACGCTGAAGGAATGGGATTAGAAATAGCACAATCAGTGTTTCTTACTGATATTAAAGGTCTCTTTCAACTCACTACTGAGAATTTAACTTAAGATCATTCATATTAAGGTATATGTAACCACCCTTTGGAAACTCCAAAGTCTCTAATGCTTAGACTGACTTTAAGATATTATTAGCATTTTGTTTTGGTTCCATATTCTGGTTTAGATTGGATGGGCTGATGTCTACCCAGTGCGGAACAACAGAACAGGTAAGTGCTTTGAGAAGGAAGGACCTTAACTTGTATCAGCATTAGCTATCTTAAAGTAATAGGCACTCAGTACATATATGATTTGTAGAAAAGTTGGCCACTTGGAAACAAATAGCATGTTTTGAAATTATACCCCTCTTTGAGGAGTGATGCTTCGCCTTGGAATGGCAAGTGATGGAGTTCTGGAGTTCCAGGAGCTGGGGGGGGGGGTATTACTGGAAGTTGGCTGAAGGGCTGGTGACACTGTCACAGAGGTAAAGTAAATTTATGCCTAGAAGTAGAAGGGTGAGGAGCAAACCGGAATGTGAGGAAGAGTAAACTCGAGAACAAGGATGAGGTCTGTGGGCAGACCATCCAGGATGTTGCCCTGAAAACAGACTCCACGTCCCCAAGGGGCAGACTGCCCAGAAATTCGTGCTAGTCTGAATGGCTCTAATGACCTCACTGAGAGCCGGTTGGGACATAATTGCCACACAAATGAGCATTGTGTAAGGAAAAAGAAGTCTACCATTTGGAAAAAGGAAGAAAATGGAGACTTTTTTTTTTTTGCATCATCTACATTAAATGAAAACTTATGAAGGTTGGCAGTACTTTATGTGCTTGCCCTGACTGCGGCCTATAGTTTACAGACTTGCCAGTTTTGTAGGATCAATATAAAAATTCCTGTTGTTTTGCTGACTTAGGTAGTCACTGAGGGATTATTTGGGAGGCAGACCTGAAAAGCAATTATGTGAAAAGTACAGTATGCTGGTTTTCCTTGAATGGGGTTGCTGAGAAGGAACTTTCTGGGAGCCTCTCCTAATGTCTGGCATGTATGCTTTTATCCTGATGTACTGTGGCATGTGCTACTATTTCTCCACTTCTCTGTCACAGTTTTTCACTTTAATCCATCATTTTGATGTTTCTTTAGCTAGTATCTATCGCCATTTGGGATTTTTTTTTCTTTTATCCATGGAACTTGATAGCTTGTCAACTTATTATGTTATGCCCTGGAGATTAACAGGGAGGGAGTGATATAAGGAAAAAAGTGAGATTTCTGTCATTTAAAGGATGACTTTTGGGGCTGGGGTGATTACTCAGCAGCTTAAGGTGTTTGCTTGCAAAGCCTGCTGGCCTGGGTTTAATTCCCAGATGCAAAAAGTGGCACAAACATCTGGTGTCTGTTTGCAGTGGAAGGAGACCCTGGCATGCCCTCTTTCTCTCTCTTATTCTCTCTCTCTCTCTCTCTCTCACACACACACACACACAAATAAATTTTGAAAGTTAAAAAAATAAAGTAAATAAAAGATGGCTTTTCTCAGGTTGACAGCCATGGAAATGTCTTAACTGCCCTCCTCCAAGAGTGTGTGTGGTTAAAGCACCCAGGAGGCCCCCTTCTCACCCTGCTCTGGACTTTGTCCCACCCCATCTCCCTGCCTACTCTGCTCAGTCCAAAATAAAACCTTTGTGGCCATTTCCACCTGATGGCTTCTGCCTGTGGCCCCGGCTGTGGAGTGCTGCATGCTTGTGTGGTGCTTGCTGGGAGCTAAGTCAAGAAACAAGCTTGCTCGGGAGAGGCAGAGTGCCTGTCTCGTGTAGCTCCTCAGCTTTCACTATCAGTCCAAGCTGCGTGCATTCTCCAAGTTGAAATGAGCCAACAGAGGTTTGAAAAGGGCTCAGAAACTCAGCTGTATTCTTAGCTACCGGAGCAGAATCCTGGCCCACTGTAAGTCAGCACTTTCTGTACTCTGGTCAGCAGATGGGCCTGGTTGATTCCTGCTTAGACGGCTCCCTGGCTGGCACGTGTGGAAGCTGCTTCACCAGTCCTTCCCCTTGTGCTTGGGGTCTTCTCACTGACTCTGCCACCTATCCAAAATTAAAGGGGAAAATCGACCTAGACCTAAGATTTCCCGTGTTGTGAATTAATATCATTTCTTGTTCATAAAGAGGTGGCTTTATGATTCCAGCTAGGCCTCTTTGAGGAATCAGGTGATATATATTCCTTTTTTCCTCTTAGTATTTCCTTAGGTGCTCTTAGCTAGCCTATGCTCTTCACTGGATTTTGTAATGAAAGGACTTCATTATTTTCCTCTTTGTGATAAGAAATGGGAAAATTCTTTCATGTGATCATTTTCCAAAACTACTTTATTTTGTGCTGATGCTGATGCTGATGCTGTAGCATGAATAGTTCATGAGTCAAGCCTAGGCTATTCAGCCTTGGTCAACTCGATGTATCAAATGGACAAAGGAATTACAGCTGACCTAACATAATTTTTCGAGAGAGGAAGAGGGAGAGATTTGAAAAAACATGACGCAGTTACCTAGAAGTAAAGTGGAATTTAGAAAGACAAACTACCTGGGTTACTCTGCTTCTACTAGAAGCAGGGTCAGAATCTACAGGACGGGCTGTACCAAGGCCTCTTCCACTTCTGGCACCTCAACAAACTGGCTCCCTAGTCTGCAGACTTAG
>PVHP010019496.1:0-31585 GCA_004024765.1 Zapus hudsonius
TCCTTCTCATTGTTCTCATCTATTAAACTACCGAACCCTATGAGAAATGATTCATGCAACTCTTTGTAAGATCATTTACCTTTTACTAAATCCTTGCAAACTTTCCCTTCATTGTTACAATCTCTGAGATTAACATAACACAGTCTATATTGAAAACCATAGTATCTATCTCCTGCCAACTCCTGGCACTATTTTGGTTCTGTAAGTTCCTGAAGGACACTGAGAATGGGTTCACGTCATTACACTTAGCTACTTGTCCACTCCTGAGCTGCTGCTGGAAGCCAACTGACCTGTTGATCACTCATTAGGCCACCAAAGTCACTGCTTGCTCAGCTCAGGCATCATAACCTTCACCCAAAATTATGCCACCACTAATGTGCATTAATAACACCTGTTGTCATAGTCATGGTCACGTGGCTTTGGGCTTGAAAACACCTCGTGTCCCATGCAACCATAGAAACTAAAGCACAGGCCATTAAGACTCCAGTGGGCCCATGCATATCTGTGTGGTATGAATGCCAGTCTTCTGGGGTATTTGGAGGATGAGGATAGATTTGAGTGTAGGAGACTGACTGTGGGTAGAGATTCATCATGCCTAATTTTTAAAACTTTTAATCAAAAGTAAAAGAATGTATAAATTTACATGTAAAGCATGATGATCTCAAACATGTTTACTGGTTGGCTCATTAGTATATGTATTGCATCACATATCAGTTTCCTGTGATAAGAACCCTTAACAATTTTCAAGAATGTAATCCATGGTTATTAAAATCATGTATAATAGATATCTTAAACTTATTTCTGGTAGCATAAAAATTCTCTCCCGTGTTCCCAACATCTCCTTAAACACCTTCACTTGCACTCTCTGGTAATTACCATGCTATTTTCTACTTCTCAGAGTCACGTGGTTTACCCAGAGATTATGTGGTATTTGGTTTTCTGTGTCAGGCTTATTGTGAAATTGCCTGATTGATGGCCTCATCTTAAGAGTTTATCTTCCAGTGACAGAGACAAAAAAAATCGGTTTGCATTTGTAACAAACACAAAGGTGATGGTTTGAAGACATAACCAGGGTGCTGGGGGAAACATAAGGAAACCCTGCTCAGAGTTGACTTCCAGGAAGCCTCCTGAGGCCAGGGCATCCAGATACTGCCTGTGGAAATTCCAACATCTGTCATGGCTGGAGGGCCATTTCTGAAAGAGCCTGCCTGGAAATCAAGCCAAAGAATTCATTTTTTAGGTCCTGCTTAAAGTTTGAATTCTATAAATGGTAAGGCCGCCATGACTACTTTCAAGTGGGAAAGTGACACAATCAAATTTGTGAGTCAGACTGACTTTATTAGAAAGAGTTTAGAAGATGATATTTGTAGAGAGGAAGTTATTAGTTTAGTTCTGAGGGGAATAGATGCAGCATAAAGAACTGAATTAAGGCAGTGGCAGCAGGGATGAGGGTGAAATGAATGCAGCAGTAAGACAGCACATTTATGAGGAGAAAGCCATGGCAGCTGGTGAGTGAGATGGGAGTGACATTGGATTCTAGAAAAGCTCTCAGGTTCTGGTCCAGTTAGTCAAATGGATGGTTGTACATATACTGAAGGATAGAATAAGATATCGTTTAAACGTGGGACACCCAAGCAGGAGACGATCCATGGAGAGCCCAAACACAACCTCTAAGGAATTGGGATGATGAGCAGAACATCTACTCCCACAGCAAGGCAGATAACCTATGGAAGGACAATGGAGAGAGGCACCAAGGGTGTCCAAAATTGTCCAAAACACAAATTTAGAGGCTTTTACAAACCTAATAACTATGGAAATTTTGAATTCACCCACTATGACTCAGGGGAATTTGTGGAAGAGGGGGCAGAAAGAATGTAAGAGTCATGGAGGGGGGGAGAATAACTAATGCATAAAAGGGAATGTCATCATGGACTCAATGGCTTTATCTAATAACCTATGATACTGAGCATATTGTTGTGTCAATAGATATAATTTTAAGCCAATAAAAACAATTAAAAATGAAAAAAAGATATTGTTTAAGTTTCACTGTCCAGGGGTATCCATATCACATCACATTCTAATCCTCCTGAAGATTTCCTAGGTGGTCTGAAGTACTGCTTTATGCCTCATTGTCATGGTTTGAACCAGGTGTCCCCCAGAAACAAATGAATATGTTCTGAATGATGGATCCTCAGCTGATGGCAGTTTGGGTTTTACAACCTCGCTGGAGCTGTGTTGTCGGGGGCGGGCTTATGGGAATTATAAACCAGCTTCCCCTTGCCAGTGTTTGACACACATTCCTGCCACTGTTTGCAGTGCTATGGCAGAGGTGATGTCCACCCCTCTGCTCATGCCATCATTTTCCCTGCTAGGATGGAGTCTCCCCTCGAGTCCATAAGCCAAATAAACCCATTCCTCCACAAGCCACTTTTGCTTGGGATCTTTCTGCACAACAATAGAAGCTGACTACAGCATTCATTTTCTCATACTATTTGATATCTTTTTTTGAGAATTAAATGTTTTCTTGAAATAAATTAAAATGGCTCAAATCAAATCAGGAAAACCTTGAATTCATTCCTTAAATAAGACCAAAATTTCTTACATGTTACCTGTCATGGTTTGATCCAGGTGTCCCCCACAAACAAATGAATGTGTTCTGATAGATCAATCCTCAGCTGATGGCAGTTTGGGTTTTACAACCTTGATGAAGCTGTGTTGTTGGGGGCGGGCTTATGGGGTTATAAGCCAGCTTCCCCTTGCCAGTATTTGGCACACCTTCCTGCCATTGTTTGCAGTGCTGTGGCAGAGGTGATGTCCACCCCTCTGCTCATGCCATCGTCTTTCCTGCCAGGATGGAGTCTCCCCTGGAGTCCATAACCCAAATAAACCCATTCCTCCACAAGCCGCTTTTGTTTGGGTTCTTCCTGCGCAGCAATTAGAAAGTTGACCACAACATTACCTTAATAGCTTTGCACTTCTCACTGTGAGAAAACAGCAAGGTAAGTTAGGTTACAGGTTCTACAAAGCCTAAGGAAGACACAGATAGGCTCTGGCTTGAATACAGAGAAGAGGCTACCGTTAACTGGAAGTGGTGGGCAAGACAGAGGCGGTCATTAAAATAACTCAATAGATCATCACGAGTCTGAGCACATGATAGGCAAAGTCTTCTTCAGGTGTGACCAGCAAGGAGGTGGGCTGATGGGGCCACATCCAGCAACTGCACAGACCTGTACCAGCAATGGAAGGAGAGGTTACCAGAGGCACGGCAAGGATGTCCACACCTTGGCTTTGTTGCTTCAGACTTTTTTTTGAGTGTCAAGAATCTCTCTGCCCCTTAAGTGACATGAAGTTATCTCTTTTTTTTTTTTTTTGTAAATAGACAAGGTCTCATCTTGCCCAGGTTGGACAATTCTCTTCCCTGAGGGAGGCTGCAAGTACAGGCAAACTTCATCATGCTTCTTTTGAGAACGTTCTTTATGTCAACATTATGTCAGACAGTCCAAGCAACAGCACATAGTACCAAGAACCAGCACCCTGGGGAACTTAGCAGAGAAGTACTAGCAGCTATAGGGTGGAGAGGACTTACACCATGCAATCTTCTCAGAGCTGAGCTGCAGCTAAGGTACTGGCAGCATTTAACAACACCCTGGTGATTAGACCAAGAGATGACCAAGAACCTGACTTACTTCTTGGCGGATGAAACCGAGAGGCAGTAAAATAAAACCGGAGAAATCATACTGTTTCCTTACAAATATCTGCTTAGAAGCAACTCTAGGTTTTCTATCCAAAGAAAGCAAACTCCAGCAGGAGGCTGGAAACAGCAGCCTTAGGTGCAGGGGTTTTTCTCCCCAAAATTAAAAAAAAAAAAAGCTCCCAAACGAAGTGATATTTATTGTTAGGTGAAACTCATCTACAATAGTCCCTGTCCCTATGGGATCCAATGAGTAAAGACAGCATCATGTTTTTTTCAGACCTCATGAAGTATAACACTTGACCAGGCTTTCTCACTAGGTAGTGTTTATTTTTTCCTAGGAAATCCGTAAACCTAAGGAAGACCTAGCTAACCTCCTTTCTTGCCACAGAGGACATGGAAGGATATGATGATTCTGTCTGGAGTTTCTCAGGTTCTCGGCCTTTTTGATGCCTGAGATGTGGAGCTGTGTCTGGATCCTCTGTGGATCATCATTCATTTGCATCCCACATTCTTGTTCCACTTTGGGGATCTATTTCAAACACGTTCTCCCATTTGCCTGTTCCTGGGCAAGAAGTCTGTAGGCTATAATCGCATTACTTTTGCGTTCGAGGGAGACACTGGCTCACTGGGCAGGATTTCCAGTTTGGAATGGCCTGCGAGGACTATTTAATCCTTGCTTTACACATAAGCAAAACAAAGTCCTGGGAGATTAGGTGACAGGTGTGATTATATACCTGAATAATGTATAGTTATATTATTATACAACTGGCTGGTAAAGAACTGGGCCAGAAGTAGGAC
This sequence comes from Zapus hudsonius, assembly GCA_004024765.1. Taxonomy (NCBI): domain Eukaryota; kingdom Metazoa; phylum Chordata; class Mammalia; order Rodentia; family Dipodidae; genus Zapus; species Zapus hudsonius. Next base: position 4,493 of record PVHP010019496.1, read on the forward strand.
ATCTTCTGACTTTTTGCCAAAATTTGTGTGATATTTTCCTTTGGCGGAAGTCAGACACTAGAACCAAAATACCCAGATTCCACTTGCAACATCACAGTCGTCAATGGTGCTCTGAGAACCTAACAGCGGAGTGTGTGACTTCCAGGCTGTGCAGGTGGCCTGATGTGGGTTGACTCTGGGGCAATAATGTGATGCCAGCTACATCCTTCAGCTCAAAGAATCCAGAGCTTCCAACAGCTTCCTGGCTCCTTAAAGGATGCATGGACCTCGATGATGCAACTCTGTGAAAACTCATGGGAGGAAGTCACACAGAGCTATGAATACCTTCTGTGACACTGACCATGTATATCTCTGCATTACTAATTCAGAAGTTCACCTCAAGGACATTGATGAGAGATCAAGTCCAAGTCATTCTTCATATTCATCTTTGAGCTCAAACTAGCTCTCTGTGGTCTTGGTCATTTTCAGATTAATTCCAGAAAGTCTCTCTTCTCAACTTCTCCATGGAAGAAGCCAACTATGTCTAAGAATATGAAAGATCAAATAAAGGGGAAAATCGCTCCAACAGAAGGAGGTGCTGCTCTGAGAGACACATAGACCCCCTAGCCATGAGCAATGACCTCTGTTGCATGATAAGGATTGTCACCTGAGCTGTCCCTGCTAAGTAGACCGCAGGGATGGCATCTAAGAGCTGATCCTGAGGAGAAAGGACTCATGTCATAAAAGATGCCAGGCCGCCCAGCTGAAGAGACTATTGTGACTGGTTCTAGAAGGAGGACTGTGTGTGGCAGGTGCTGTGAGGGACCCGAACATCAGAACTCCTGAAGGACTGACGAACAGTAAGTAGAGAGAACAGAGTGTAGTGTCAGGGATCTTTTGGAGGACTACAGTCTGTGTATAATTGGAATGTTTTCCAAAACTCCATCTGTAAAGGCTTGCTTCCCAGGCCAAGGCATTAGGAAGTATCGTGGATTGTTAAGAGGTGGAAATTTGAGGGAAGTCCGTAGATCATGGGACCCTTAAAGTGTGTTAGAGAAACCCAGCGTCTTCATCTCTCTTGTTCTGGCTCAAGATGTAACTATTTGCTCACTTTTCTTTCTTTTTTGTTTTACTTTTTAAATTTTGATTAAAATATAGATATAGGTAGATGATGATATAGATAGAGATGATATATATATAGATGATATAGATATAGAATATATAGATATAGATATATTCACAATTCTCTCCTGTTACTATTATCTCTGCTCCCCATTCCCATTCTACTGAACCATTTCCTTCCAGACAATCTTTCCTCTATGCTGGTATCTCTCCCCACTCCTCCACCATCCATGATGGACCCAACACTAATTTGGTCTTGTAAAGGTAGTGATACCACTGTGCGCTCATGAATGCTACGACCATGTCATGTCCAGAAGACACTATTCCTCAGTACCACTCTGGCTCTTATATTCTTTCCATCTTTCTTCCAGAACGTTCCATGAGCCTTGCAGGGGTGATTTAGACATTCACTTAGGCCTGAGCACTCTACAGTCACTTATTCTTGGCATTTTGATGAGTTTTTGAGTCTCCTCAGTAGTCACTGTCTACTGCAAAAAGAAGCTCCTCGAATGCCTTTAATTCCAACACTCAGGAGGCAGAGGTAGGAGGATCGTCATGAGTTCAAGGCCACACTGAGACTATATACATAGTTATTTCCAAGTTGCCCTGGGCTAGAGTGAGACCCTACCTTGAAAAACAAAACAAAGAAAGAAGAAGCAGCAGCTTCTCTGACCAGAAGTGAGAGCAGCCCCAACCTATGGAAATAAAACTATTTAGAAGACAATTTGATGGACACAACATATTTATCTAAACAACAGTTGTAGCTTCCCTCTTGGGGCCTGTGACCTTTCCAGATAAATTTTCAGTACCAGATCTGAATTCCCTCCCAAGGAGCAGGCCTCAAATCTAATCAGAAAGCGGTTGGTTTCCCCCAAGACAGCATGCCCACTATTACACCAAGGGGCACACCTTGGCTTGCCAGTTGTGTAGCTTGTAGGATCCACCACTGAGGATGAGTGTTAATGGTCCCCCCCACCGCACCGCATAGCACCTTCCAGAACTCTGACAGCTAGTCATTGGCATATTCTTATAAGACCAGGAAACATCGTCTAAAAGCATCTCTCAATGCTATGGGCAGAACAGACCTCATATTCTGATTTTTTTTCTTCCTTTTCATTTTCCTCCTAGGACAACTGAAATAGAAGAAGAATGGCTCTCTAACATGGAGAGCTATCTGTTTATGGAGAAGAATAAATGCTAGGCACTTCCTCTCATCCCATTGTTAACCTGGGATGTAATTTGAAATTAGGGGAAGTAATTGGAAAGGAAGAATGAAAGGTTAAAGTCAAGGGTCCTCAGATGTTATTTCCTTTTCAGTTGGTGGCTCACAGGTAAAAATAACCACAATTCTGGGGACAGATGTCACTGGCCCCATCGATACAGAGTTGCCATACAGCACATCTTCCTTTTAGAGACAGAATGTACATCTGTTTCATGTTGGAGTAAAGAAAAATATTTATATTCCTTATTCCTTTGCTTTTTAATAGTGTTTTAGCTTTTCACAAGACATAATATGACAGCATCCACATTTGCTAATTTGCTAATTTATTTTAATCTCTGAGCCCAGGACGGCTTGAAGTTGGCTGCAGGTCTATGCACATGCCCATGGCCATGCCCGTGTCACCTGAACCTATGAAGGATTGCACACTTAGATGCTTTCTCAATGGAACTGGTCCTACCAGTCAAGGTCACTGAGGCTGGGAGGCAAGGCTCCCATTGATCACACACCTGTCAAAAGAAAACTGATATTAAATATCTGGGATCATTCTCCATTTCAGTGGCAAATTAGGGTTTAGATCTTTTGGTATTGGAGCTTATAACATATTTTAGATTATACAAAATAATAAATACTTCAGGGTCCTTTGGGAAATGATCTTGAACTTTAGTGAAAAGAACACTTTTGAGGTTGTTTGTTACCTTTATAAAAGAAATAATCAGATAAGGCAATTCAGAGCCAAGTACCTCTAGTGCTACTTGATGATAGTTAGCTACCTTTACAGGGAAGACTTTCAGCAAGCCTAAGTGACATTGGCCATGAGCATCAACAAGTTCTCACCTAGCTCCAACTATCTGTGTCTTGAGTAAACATGACAGCCGATTTAAAAACAAGGCACCTTCTGAAGTGGAGCAAAGCCATGGGAAGGGGTTTCTCAAAAGAGGGTTGTGTCTCTGTGGGCACCTGAGGTTCATGAACTCTCTTCATAGGTGGACCCCACCCTGTACCCTGTGAGAATATCCAGCCATCCTTTCAGGTCACCTAAGCCGACCATGCAGAGGACATTCCTACAGTTGAGGAGCCTGGCTTGTTACACATTCTGTAGGGAAGGTTATCAAAGGACTTACCTATTAGAACACTTCTCTGAAGTGCATCAGAGACGGCCTCAGATGGCCGTCATTTCTAGATGAAAGGGATGGCAGAGTGCACATTGTTGGCATTAAACAGCAAAGACCATTGGGAACTCAAGTTCAGTTGGGGGAAAATTAAAACCAAGAACAAAGGAAAGGAAATTAAATTCAGAATTGCTCTTTAAAGGGTTCAGTTTTGATTTCGATCTTGGAAAAAAATATCTTGGAGGAAAGGCTGTTTCTAACCGTGTCCATCTTCAACCTTGTGGTAAAGCCTTTCATCTCCTGCATGAGCTGGGGGAAGGGGGATCTGCTGGCTATCAAGTCATCGCAGGACTTAACATTTACAAATAACAGTTTGTTTATATAAAATGATGAAAGCTGAAAATACTGTAGGTCGGGGCCGAAGAAAAAGGGGAAAGAAAAACGTGTGGAAATAAAATAGAGTCAGCAGCCATGGATTTGGTGTCCTTTAGCTAAGTTTCTTTCTGGCTGTTTGCCTCATTGCAGATGGAAAGGGGACATCGTGGAAGCCTTGGTAGGGCTGATGAAGTGACTCTTCTCTTAAATCTCTAAGTGAATTCACCAAAGCAGTGCTGTTGGTCAAGTTGGCAGTGACATTTTAGATTGCAAGACAGGCTCGCAAGGTTACCATGAAACACAGGCTTGTTAACAATAAGGGATCCCCAGTCTCCATGCAAAAACCCAATGGGGTAGTGTGTGCCTATAATCCCGTTGCTGGACAGATAGAGGTGGAAGGATCCCCAGGGATTGCTGCTGGGCTAGGCTAGCAGAATTAATGATCTCTGGGCTCAGTAAGAGACCCTGTATCAAAAACAAGATTGAAGGAGATTGAGGAATATACCCTATAGACCTCTGGCCTGAGCATGCATGAAAACAAGTGTCCACACGCATGAACACACACACATACACATCAAAAGAGGAGACATAAAAATATCTGTCCAGAATAGATTTATACATATAAATATATTTACAATATACATACTATGTAATGAATATATGTATTTAATTTTAGAATTAGTCTTCACAAATGGGAGAAAAGCCTGCTTGTCATGGTTTGATCCAGGGGTCCCCCACAAACGAATGTGTTCTCAATGATTGCTCCCCACTTGATGGCAGTTTGGGTATTCAAACCTCACTGGAGCTGTGTTGTTGGGGGCAGGCTTATGGGGGTTATAAGCCATCTTCCCCTTGCTGGTGTTTGGAACACCTTCCTGCCACTGTTTGGAGTGCTTTGGCAGAGGTGATGTCCACCCCTCTGCTCATACCATCGTTTTCCCTGCCATCAAGGAGCAAAATAAACCCATTCTTCCACAAGCTGCCTTTAGTTGGGTTCTTTTCATCAGTAACTAGAAAGTTAGCTACAAGGCTGCTCTATGGTCAGAACACAGGTTTGCACACTGAAGATTAGTGCTGGGCTGTGGCCTAGTTGGTAGAGCTCTTGCCCAGCTGCACAAAACCCCGAGTTCAATCCTCAGCACCACATAACCCAGGAGCGATGGTGCATGTCTGGAATCCAAGAACTGAAATAGGAAGCTTGAGACTAGCCTAGAATACATGAGGCCCTGGCTCAAAAAAAGTGTGTGTGGGGGGGGGGCTGGAGAGATGGATCAACATTTAAGGTGATTTCCTGCAAAGCCTAATGACCAGTGTTCAATTCCCCAGTAAAGCCCAACACACAAACTGGTGCATTTGTCTGGCGTTCATTTGCAGTGGCTGGAGGCTCTGACGTGCCCATTCTCTCTATTTCTCTCTCTCTCTCTCTCTCTCTCTCTCTCTCTCTCTCTCTCTCTCTCTCTCTCTCTCTCTCTCGCAAATAAATAAATAAATAATTTTTTTAAAAAGCTGAAGACTGATTTCCTGACTCATCTATCTCCAAAGTAATGGAGGTAATATTATCTGCCCTTAGCAATTACATACAGTGTGGTGCTTATCTGGAAGTATTAACTGATCCATAGTCCCAATGTCCCTATGACCATGTATGCACAGGCTGGAAGGGGGTAAGGAGGGAAGACACTTTTCTTGCTGGGGGATGACTACTCGCCTAGTGAGAAGTAATGGGGTCTGGTTTGGGGTATCACTTCCTACATTTTCCCTTCAATATGAATAGAGAAGTCCCCCCTTCTTCTTTCCTGTTTCCCTTTAAAACCTTCTCGTCTCGTGGCTCTGCAAAGCAATTTAAGATGTTGTGATAATGGTTTCATATGACATTCTCTCCTCGGTAGTTTTGCATTTTAACACCGAGCAATGTCTTTTAACCCTTCTTAGTGATTTTAGTGACTGAGATCCAAGAATTCCTCTCATTAAGCCACTCTGCAAATTCTTTTCATGTTGTCTAATTATTTATCGCTCAGAATGTCGACTAGATGCATAGATAATATTGAGCTTCATCTTCATGAACCAGTAGAGTGAAAATTCTGTAGAGTTATAGACCTGTCATTTTTTCCCCAAATAAAAAATTTTTGCTGTGCTTTTATTTTATTTCCATTTTCTTTATTCTATTTTAAGGTATCTTTTTCCTTTTTGAGAACTTTGATATATGAATATATTGCAATTTGGTCATATTCCCATCGAGTTATTCTCGTAAGTTCCCTCTCCCCGCCTCTACTCCACAGAGGTCCTCCTCAGTGGGGTCATCGGTGTTCACTGTGGGGTCAGGAAGGCTTCAGTCATTCTCTGTGAGACAGTCTTCAATTTTTTATATTTGATCCAACAAATGCTTCTTGAGCCTTGGTTCTGCCAGACAATGAGGGGGAATAACAAATGCCATCAAGAAGAACAGGTCTGGAGCCTGAGTGCTGGCTGAAGATGGACAGTCATCATGACCACGGTGTTGAAAATGTAGCTTGAGGTCTTAGGAGAAGCTTCCAGAAAGAACAATGGTCTGGCAGGGAAGGAACATAAAATATGACTTTCATGGTCTATATTAATTTTAACTTTAAATGAAAGTACTTTTTGAAGCAGAGTAAGAGTTATTAAGAATTGTAGAAGGGGACAGTGTGGTGACAGGGAGGAGGTATAGAAGGAAGGGGACAGTGTGACAGCAATGAAAGGGTAAAGGGCAGAGATCAGGGAGTCCAGGGGCAAACTGGTAGTTTTACAAGTTTTGACAAAAATTAGGCTTTCAGACTTCTTGGTGCTATTAAACATCTGGTGGACCATTTAGCAATCTACCCAAGCTCATCAATACTCTCATGTAACAAAAACAACAAAACTAACAATGAATAATTACGGACATGAGAATGGGCCTCTGCTCTCAGCTTGACCAGGGGGAAGTGAAAAATGTTCTTGTTCTGGTTTTCAGAACTTTAGGGTGTTGGGATGATTCAAGCCTCTTACAAGAGAAAAAAACATGAATTTCACTGTTGTTGTTTGCTTTCCCTAAAGGAGGGGGGTATTGGGTACTGGGAAGACATTCAGCAGCAATTCTAAATGGGACGAACACACTGCTATGTAATCAGGTTCTGGAAAGTAGGAGGCCAATCCAGCTGAATCAACATGATAGCTTCTTTCAGACATCAAGAAAATGAAAGGCACTTTAGAATCATTTGATCCAAACCCTACACTATACAGACAAGGAAATTAAGACTCACATAGGATTAAATATTGGGTCAAAAACCCACAGCTGGTGGGAAGCTAACTCAAAGGCTCTAGGGCTCCCTCTCCTTAGCCTGGCTGTCAAGCCTAGATTTTACCTTGTGACTTTAGGCTGTACATCTTTCCAAGAGAGCCTTGTCCCTCTTGGTGTTTCTCCTCTGGAGATGAAAGACGATTTACTACCCCCCCTTCCCCTGAGCACCGTGCTTGATTGACATGGCTCTAAGGCCTCCGGAAGTCTTACATTATCATCTGTTTCCTCCATGGCCAACACTGTCCCTGTTTTTAACTATCAGTATCTGGGTTTGACACAAAGCAAGAGTCCTGAATAACCAGTTAGGAGACTTGTTTCCTCATCACATATTTTTATTTATGTACATCTTGAGATTTCAGTGTCACCATCACCGAGGAACAAATGCAAGAGCCCTTGGCAGAGCATCAAGGCCAGAGACAGACCTCTGTGCCAAGCTGGTAATGCCTTTAGTGGAATCTCAGACTGAGCCAAACCCTTTCAATGGTCCTCAGCTTAGAAGAGGCACGTTGACAGACAGGAATGGAAGCAAGGCGGTCTGTCCAGCACCACTGAGCTCCAGCTTTGTTTTCTCACCCGTCAACGGTCAAAGTAAGAGGGGATAAATGATGTTGCTCCACCCACTTTTATAAAAATATGTACAAGACACATAGAATTTAAAAAGTTTTATTTCCTTACTTGCAAAGAAAGAGGGGGAGACGGCCTCCTGCCACTGCAAATGAACTCTAGGGACATGCACCACTTTGTGCATCTGGTTTGATTTGGGTACAAGTGAATCAAATTAAGATTTACAGGCAAACTCCTTAACTGCTGAGCCATCTCTCCAGCCCTATAATAAAATATTTGGAGCAAAAAAATGATAATTGCCACCCCCAAAGTCTGTTGCTATAGTCATTACATTTTGTAGACATGATTTATCTTCAATTATTCAAAAAAATTCTGGTAAAGTTTAAATTTTCTTTATGGAAGAAAAAAAATTGTTCATTATATTAAATATCATCTCCTTAAAAAAGTCAAGGGTGTTCCCAAGCAGAAGAGCAGGAAGAGAATGAAAGTGGTAATGTATCCTATACATGTGCTTCAAGGTCAGGTCTCCCACCTGTTGGTTATTTTAGGAGGGGATACTGACAACAGCCGGGGGTCTGCCATAAATAGCTTGCACATCAGTGTTCAGATATTGAATTCTTCTTATTACATCTTTGCCAATGACCTTGAATCGGGAGGTGAGTCAGGTGACCATTTTCTCCAGAGCTCTGTTACAGAGGCAGGACTGTGTCATGGTTATCTTCTTGTGAGCCCTCTTGGCTTGCAAGCCAAAGGACTTTCCAGGTTTGGAAGGGCTAAAGTCAACCATCAGCACAGAAGTATCTTGGTTCTATCTCAGGCCTCTGACAATAGTTCAGTTAGACTAGGAAATACACCCACATTTCACCATATTTCAGTAACTCCTATGACTATTCATTCCTACTTCAACTTCCTAATCTTGGCATGGGAAACTCCACCAATGCCCTCCTAGGTCTCTTTACTCTGGAAGCTGCCCAGCTCCATCAGAGGTCTGATTCTTAACCCACTGCCTTCAACCCTCAGACCCATGGCTTTCCTGTTACCAAGAAGGGCTCAGTGTCTTCCTTTCTCTCTAAAGACTTTCCTGTCACACAGACCCAAAGAAACTTGCTGAGGGAATGGCCTTCTGCACTCAGGTGGTATGTATGTGCATGCCTTTTTAGTGTGTGTGTTTGGGGCTCATATCTATGTGTGGGTTCATGTGTGTGCCCATGTGCATGAAGGACAAAGGACAACCTCAAGTGTCATCTTGGAACATTCTCCACCTTGCCTTTATGCCTCCTGCTGCTTCTTTTTGAAACAAGCATGGCACCAGCCAATTAGGGTAAACTGACCAGAGAGGGCCAGGGATCCTCCTGTCTCCACCTCCCCAGGCAGGGCTGGGATTGTAGATGTGCGTCATCACACCCAGCGTTTATGTGGCTTCTGGGAATCAAATGCAGGGCCTCATCTTGGTCAGACAAGGGCTTTACCAGGTGGTTTATGTCCCCAGCTCCCCACACGCTCTATTCTCTTTGTTGTACCCATTTGTAGGTGAGCTCACCTGCTGAGAGCCAGAGAACACCTAAGTTATTCAAAACCATGATAAGCATGAATTTGACCTTAGGACCACCATTAAAAATGACCAGAAGCACTCATATCCCAGTGAGAGCTTGAACTGTTGGTAAAGTCAGCAAAGAAGGCCCATTCAAAAAGAGGCTCACATCGCTTTGTTTGCTATGTTGGGTATTTAGTTCATACTGGCAAATGTCTTCTATGGGAATCTTCTCCCTTTTGTAATGTGTTAATGCTCAATGATTCAGTGTTCCCTGACCAGCCCTGTTTCAATAGAGGGACCAAAACTCAGACCTAAATGCCTATATATCAAAGGCCAAGTGTTACTTCCACCTGCTTCAGATAGGGCAATTTCTTCATCACCCATTGCATCTTTCATAGGAATTACGTCACCTTTAAGATGTCCTAGTATGGAGTCCTGTCTTTGGAAGGTACTCAGTAAATAATTGTGAAAAGAATCACCGTGATATTAGTGCATAAGAAATCCAAGCAGTTATCAGCATTGCACACCTTGGTGGGAACTCTGACCTGCTGAGTCTTCCATTAGGAACCACAGATTCAACTTGATCTTTACTATCCTTCATAGATTTCAAGGTCTTAAGGCCTTTAAAGTTTCAAGGTCAGACTTTTCTTAAAATGATTTTCTTATATGTGGACTATGTATCCATGGCTTAAAAAATATTAAGTATATTCAAATATTCATCCTACCCATCTTCATAAGAAGAGATTAAACTTGGACAAATGCTTTGCTTTGCCCATTAACAGGGGATGGGGAAGGATCTTCTGATAATTGTCTGGTTTTTCCAAGCATCTGTGAAACAAATTAATTATGCCATTTGACTGCTAACATCTGCACAAGAACACTTCTGAACTGGCGTGAGTATGCTTTCTTTCTAGAAGGAAACAACTAATCCTCAAAGCTGAGTTCAAGAAAGCAGTATTTAATCATGACAGGCACAATTTTCAGGCAGAGGATTTTATATTGTTTTGATTTCAATTTGTTTAAATTGTTAGTTGACTTCTAAAGTGAAAGATCAAAATCTGCTAGTCAATAAAAATCATGTCAATGTGATTTGCATATATGAGGCAAACATCCAAGCCATAAGCACCATGACATGAGATCTTATTGCAAATGTCTCCTGCTGACATACACATATGTGTATCTATGTGCATACACATATATGTCTATATTTATTTTCTGGATTATGAATGGTCACTTGCAGGAGATAGTTCTCAAGCAATGGTTGGCTTCAGAAACTCAAGGAAGTAGAATAAAACTATTAATGTCAGTTGGTTGTACTCTATAAACAGCTCTGAGTGGCAACCATGAATAGCATGGTCTCTCCAAGTCCAAAGAAGTTTCAGGGATTCTGCTCCCTCCCTTGTGACCTACTACCATGTTCTAGTTTCTTGATTGAGTCATCTTGGAGGCACGACTGGACTTGGTCTCTGTGTCTTCCGGAATGGCAGAGATCTCCAGTGGGACCAGAGAAACATTCACTGAACTTTCTGCCAGTCAAGTGGTTGGTTTGCATTCATTCCCGCATCACCATTTCTGTTGAACTAATCTGAACTGTCCAGGACCACAGCTTTACCAGCCAGCACAATGCCCACTATAGAACTGCATGCAGCAATTAGACGTGAACCGGGTGAATGTGCTGTTAGAATGCGGGTAAAGAGACTGCAGTGTCTTGCTTCTAGGACTGTTGACCTTCCTTCTCAGCTGTCTGGCTCACAAGCCCCAAGGTCAACCCTAGAAGGGCAGCTGGTGAAAGCAGTAGTTATACTCAATCATAGACGATTCACTTCCTTTAAGCCTGTTGCTGACTGCAGCTCCTCTGAGGTTCTCTACAGATTTCAGGATGGTTCAAGTTGCCCACTGCCTTCTGCTAAAGTCAGTGTTCCTTGACCAGAGCTGCTACCTGTGTTTATTTGCCTGATGGTCCTTGCCTGACTGATGGGAGCGCATGGTTACCTATGGTTCAGCTTTTCATCTCTATTTTAAAAAAATATTTTATCTGGCATAATAACTGTACACATTTGAGGCACATTGTGATGCATTGATTTATATTGTGTCATGATCAGATTAAAGTAGCTACTCCCATCCATCACCTCAGAAAGTTTTCATTTCTTTGAGATCATTCAAAACCCTTTAGGTATTTTGAAATATATAATAAAATATTATTAACAACAGTTAGCCTATAGACCCCATAGGACCCCAGAGCTTCTTTCCCCTAACTGTAGTTTTATACCAATTGAGCACTCTTTTCCCATCTGCCCTTGCCTCTAACATTATTGCAATAGTGTTCATAATAGACTATGTATAGGACTTACCTAACTATGCACCAACTGGTGGCTTAATGATAAAGAAAATCCTGGTATATTCATCACCCTCAAAAAGAAGAAAATCCTATAATTGGTGAGGACATGGATGAATCTGTAAAAAAAAAATGAGGGTGTGTGTTATGAGCTTAGCACTTTAAGTCAAGCACCCTAGGATCTGAATCACCTGTGGGACCTTTTCTCTCGACTTCACTCAGAACCCTTTTGTGAGTTTGCTACCCCTCACTCAACCGTGCTAAAATCAGTTGAATTCTCTATGTCTCCCCTACCACATGAGTGATGAGTTAGAGGAGATATTCCCTTCATTCACACCACTCAGTCCAGACTAAATACTCACTTTTTAATGTGAATGTGAAGCTTACTCTTAATTATGTTCCTAGAAAGTGAAAAACTAGATTGAGCAGTACCTAAAACTTTCAATAAAAATGTGCGTGAGGGAATTTGTGTGCACAGTACCATGGAGTTCTGTCTGGTGGTTGAACCAGGTTGTAGAGACCAGCGAATTATTCCTCTGGCCAACCACTTAATATCTCTGCAACTTGGGTTTGTTCAAGCTTGACTAACAATTTAACCAAATGTTTTTGGTGGGTTGACTAAGAACACCTTCTGTGATCTGCTCAGAAGAGCTGTCCTGGCTCAGTCTGTATGACAAGAATCTCATGCCTGTAATAATGTCTGACCCAGTGCAGATGGCCTGGGAATATTTGTTCAAATATTTCATGAATGAAGGGTGGCATTGCTCAATATACCTGACACATCTCCTCCTTCTCTACACAGGATTACAGAGTTAATTTTATCCCAAACAGAAGTTCCTCTGGATTCTTTTGGAAGAAAAAAAAATTATCAGCCCAACCCCCTCTCCATGACTGAGAAAAACACTCAGACTCAAAAATCTCCAGTTAGTGAAAATAGGTAAATTCAATTACCAAACCCTGTTACACAAAACTCAATTCTTTTTATTTGAATTCAAATCCTATTGTTGTTCAGCTTAAAGTTTAGAGAATTCTTACTTGGCAGTCACCTTGTACACTTTACAAAAAAAAAAAACAAATTGAGAATTGACAGAAAGTCTCAGAGAAATGCACATGTAAATTAAATCATTGAACATTGTCATATCAAATTGATTTAGGAAAAACATGACACCTGTTCTTTTCCTGGCTGGGCTAATCCACTATTCTCATTGACAAGAATGTGGTATTCAGCAAATATCAAAATAGCTTTGTGTGTCACCAGCTTCGTTTCCCCCACCATGACCTTGGAGTAACCCTTCCCCTTTCACTCTGCAGCTAATTAAATCCAGCAACAGTTTGGTGGGGCATTCTTCCCTGAAATATTTAGTGAGGGTCTTAAATTCCTTCATGAAGCATGATTTTAGCCTCTGTGCCTGGTTCCCCACAGTACATCTGCTGTGCTGTCACTACCATGGTAACGTCATAAACCAGCCCTCACCCAGCTCTTTAAGGAGTTTATAAAAACCCAGCTGTAAAAATTGGCCAGCGGTTGCACAGGCTGGTTGTTTTATGCATGGTCATTAACCACTTTTTCCTTTTTTTTTAATCACTCCCACTCCCATCAGTCACTTAGACATACTTATAAAGTAATTTTACGTTTATTTAGCCATTGAAGAGAAAATTGGAGTCGAGCTCACATTAACTTTGCTATGATATTGCTGTTTTTAGGGTCAAAATTGTCATTTCCGCACTCCTTTATGCCATCTGGGTAAGTTTGGCTGAAACCAGTTCTCATCTCCCACTCATTTCCTGTTTCTTAGAACTTTTCACTTCCCCAAGTGCCCTGTGAATCGGGTGAGAGCCATAGATGCAGGAAAAAAAAATATATAGACAGTCTCAGAAAAGGAGGCAGAAATACAAGGCAGAAATTATTCAAGCAGTTAACCACCATTTTTTCTGGAAGTCTCTTCACTGGCAAGCAACTGGGGCTGTTTCTTTTATTTTTTTCTTCCAAATCATATGAGGCATAGGTCTCTGTTATTCTCGATGTGCTGATCTGGGTGTTCCGTTAGCTTAGGTTGTGGGGGAAGTCTTCCATGGAGTTAGAGGTGACTGCTGTACCTTTAAGGAGGGGAGCTTCAGAACATCAGTGATTTTCTTTTCTGGCTTTGTTTCATTTCTAAATACAATTGAACTTGTTAGAAAGAAACAGTCCGGGCCAGGTGATGCACACCTGTAATCCTAGCAGTCAGGAAGCTGAGACAGGAGGATCATGAATTTGAGACCATTTGAAATGAAACTTTGTCATACGAATGAATGAATGAATGAATAAACTTTAAAATTTTAAGAAAGAAAAAGACAATAAAAATCCAAAGATCAGTCTAGCAGTACATACTAGAACTATTTGGAGTAAAGAGATTTTGGAAGGATATATATCTATATATCCATATCTATATGTTGATATGTTCATATAGACATTTGAAGCTCTTGAGCAAAATTAGGCTGAAAACTCTGATATAATTACCACTTAAGCTATTTTACTTCAGGACAAATAGGGAATACAAGTAATTAAATAGTTCTTGGGGAAAGGAGCTTGATGACCAGCGTTGTATCTCTAAGTCAGAAAGGGAATGAAATTCTCCCAGGACAAGCTTGGCAGTTAGCAAACATCAGATGCAGAGACAGCCTGGCTTCCATGATTAGGGATGTCTTCCCCACAGTTGTGACATCAATGATGTAGAAAAGCTTGTCCCTGGGACCTGTCTCCATCCACTATCCTGGTCTCTCTCTTTTGCTTAAGCACAATGCTTGACACGGACTATATTGGAAGTGTGTGCACTCTGAATGATTGAATTCATTCCCCTCCAATTAGGAATTCTTAGTAATGTATTGTCTCAGGAACTGTATGGTTACATCTTAAATTGTGAGAATTATAATAGCCTGAAACTGTTCACTATAGCTCAGCTCATAGAACAGCTCAGCTCACATGAAAAAGTTCCTCTCTTCTCCATTGGCAGCTCATAGCAATAACAGGCAAGCCTTTAATCACAGCATGACAGGTGCAGGATGTTCGCAATGTAGATGCTTATCGGTCAACCTCTCTAAACGACTTTCATCATCTGTGCACCCGGAATTCCCCTCTTCCCTACACCGAGGTCTCAAGAGCAGCTCCCCATGTGGCTTGGCTCTACAAAGGGCCAGAAAGTTCATCTGAGGTTTCCATGGAAGTTCCCTACAGTGTGTTGGCACAGTGGAAGGCGAGGTGATTTTGTAGGGTAAATATATTTTTAAAAAGCAAACATTCTGAAAAGGAAGAAAAAAATCACTCCATTTTCTAAATATCCATGATACTCCTGGTAAGAGCAAATGTGTAGGTCAAGGGCATAGTTCTGATCTCTAGAAAATACCCAGGATTAGTTGTATCAGTGGATTAGAGCAACATGGATGGACAAGATCACCGAGAGAGAGAGAGAGAGAGAGAGAGAGAGAGAGAGAGAGAGAGAGAGAGAGAGAGAGAGGAATCAGGGTCAAAGTTTCGAGAAATGTCAATATTCATTAGAGAGATAAGCTTGCAAAGCAAACTTTCAAACATGGTCCGAGGGGTCAGAGACAAACTGGGAGCTCCTGGGTGTTGCAGAAACCCAGGGAGGATATTCCAAGAAAGTCCAGACACTGCTTATGAATTATCATGTAAAGTTGGGGAAAATTACAAAGTAAACATTTATGTAGCATGACATGGATGGATATTCCTTCCACAATTCAGAGATGAAATTATTAACTCCTACTGTGTCTGTGTTTGGAGATGGGGACTTTTAACAAGGAAACTGGCACTACATGAGATCACAGGGTGGGTTCTAATCCATTATGAACACTGTCTTTAAAAGCAGAGGACAGAGATGGTGACACAGTCATAAGGAAGATGATGTGGAGGCAAGAAGAAGACAGCTACCTCCAAGCCAGAGACCCAATAGAACCCATGCATGCCCAAGCCATGATCTTGAACTTTCAGCCTCCAGATCTAAGAAAGTAACTTTCCTGTTGTTCAAGCCACGCAGCCTGTGGCACTTTGTTCTAGAAGCTCTTGCAGACTAAACGATCACTAAAGAGTGGTGGTAATCTATGAAGAAGCTGTTTAGGGGACAATGAGGGCAGAAAAACTGGATTAGGGCACGATGAGGAAGGAGTTGAAAGAAGAAAATCTTTTAAGAAATTTGAGAAGTGCACAGAAAGCGTGAGTTGGGAGAGTGTTTTAAGATCATGAAGATTAAACATGAATGAAATTGTACATGCAAAACTATCTTAACAAGGAAAATTAAGAACTGGAGAGATTGCTCAGTGGTCAAAGGCACTTCTTTGCAAAGACTAACAGCCTGGGTTCGATTCCCCAGTGCCCACATAAAGCCAGATGCACAAAGTGGTGCATGAGTCTGGAGCTCATTTGCAGTGGCAGAAGACCTATCCCTCCCACCCTCTCTGCTTGCAAATAAATAAAAAATATATTTAAATTTTCTTATTTTGGTTTTTCAAAATAGGGTCTTGCTCTAGTCCAGGCTGACCTGGAATTTACTATATAGTCTCAGGTTGGCCTCAAACTCATGATGATACTTCTACCTCTGCCTCCTGAGTGCTGGGATTAAAGATGTACTCTACCACACCCCATTTAAAAAAATTTAAAGGCAAAATATCTCTAAGAGTAATTTGATTTTTGTCAGTAATAATAAAATCAGAGCATATTAGTAATTATGTGATTCATTGAGCAATTAGTATCTGTTCAAGTTGTGAGTTTCATGATTTCTTCTCATTTTATAACTGTCTTCACCATTTAATGCCTGGACCCTAACACGTGTTCAGTACCTAGTTACCTAGTGAATAATGAATATACCTACAAGATAGGTATTATTATTCCCCAATGATATAGAAGTACATTAAAACTTATGTTAAATAGCTTAGGGTTTATACAGCTATGTAACCTAATCAGCATTGTAGACACAGCTATAATAAGATATGCCTAAAGCCGATTTAAAACTCATCCACCATGACTCAGGGAACTTTGCAGAAGAGGGGGAGGAAAGACTGTAAGAGCCATGATGGGGGAGACATTGCCCTTCTCAACAACAACATATGAAGAAAGGAAAAACTGGCTACTTCCTGTACAATTCATAACCTCCTACCCCATAGTCTGGTCCAGCAATCCCACTGAGGAGGGGCCCCAGTGGGTTGTGGACAGGGAGGATGGAAATGGGGGTAGCACCACATAAGACTTGCTCATACAATATATCTGATTATTCACAATAAATGAATTAAATAAAAAATAAACAAAAAGGGTATGCCAACAATAGAAAAATGTCCTGAATGAAAACAAAGTAAGAAAATGAAAGACCAAAACCGAATTTCACTTTAGTGTTGCTGTCCAAGGGGAAGGGTGTCAACTCAGTGGCCCTGGAGAGTCAAGAGCCAAGAGATATCTCTTGGGAACCGGTGCCAGTGACTCTAAACTTCTGTGGTTAAGGTCACTCCAACACTCGCCACTGCTCACCTGAGGGCTAGGAGCCAGGTGGGATTGGGGCACAAAAGGTGGTTTATTTCCTTGCCTGTTTATGTTGGCCATTTAAGGAGATGCCAACATGAGATGAAACATGCACTCATTGTATTAGTGGAAATGCATTCAGGGGAGAGGTTCAGGGGGACAAAGGAGGCTAGAAGAACCTCCAGATCTTAGCTGGGAGGCAGACAGAGGGAAGGAGTGTTGGGTGGAGTTTTTCTAGGCTGTAGCATGGCTGGGAAAAAAAAAAGCATTATCAGAGCCAGTGGGATGGGGGATCCATGAGCCACACAAGCCCATCTGTGCTCTCCCTGTCTTCCAGGAAATAACTGTGACATACCCCCCCCCCCTCAAACATTGTTCCTGGGATTTAGGGATGCAGGCTGCCTGCTATAGCAGAGCCTCCGTGCTATACTTCAAAGTAATTACAGAGCAGTTTCCATTGATTCCGTCTGTAGCCAAGATCTGAAAGTCATATTGCCATGCCATCTCATATCCCATGCCTGTTTGTAGCTTCTTACTCAACACACTAGTTGTGGGAATCAAAGGACCAGAGGAATCTGAAAAATTGTTGTCTTCAGCCTTTCATCAACTACCTAAATTTCCATTATATGACTCGGTGGAATAAGTCAACTGTAAACAACAACACATTGCCATTTAGTTGACTTAAAATTTACTGGTGACAGATTTGCTTTTGGTCAATTAATGCTTAAATACTACCATTCTCACATAAAATGATTTGTCTTGCTGTACATGTCAAGCTGACCTTGAACTTGTGGTTTTGTTGTTAATTTAGTATCATTTTTTATAAGAAAGATACAGGAGGAAGGAGAAGAACAAACTCTTTGTTCTGTCTCCAAATGACCTTGACCTCTGTTACCTTGGACCCCCACCCACACCCCCAGCTTCCAGCTTGCCTTCTCTCTTCCTTTCCTGGTGTTATTCCCAGATAGAAACCACTGTTTGGATTGTTTTTATTATGTATTCCAAAAGTCCAATTAAAGCTTTCAGGGTGTTTGTTAAAATCCATAAATGCACGCTGAGGTTTTTATGGGTATTGGGTGAGTCAACCATTAATGATTTTCCAAAAGAAGCGAGCAGTGGCTGTCTGGTCTGCTTTCTCAAAGCTGTGTGATAAGACTGTTAGAATATCCTAGGCTCATTTACTTCTTTGTTGTTGTTGTTTTTCTGGAAATTGAGACATAGTATTTGCACATCCATCTTTGTGGTTTACAGGATAATAAATAATTTCACACATGTACAAAATGTGCAGTGATACAGGACAACAAATTCCTCCATTTCCTTGAGTATTGATCGTTTCCTTGTGTTGGGAACCTTCCTGCTGCATTCCATGGTCACCCTGTGTGCTACAGAAAACCAGAACGAACCCCTCTCATTAGCTGTATTTCAGCAGTCCCCACCATACCCCATCCCTACTCTCCAGGGACCACCATTCCATTCTGTTCTTCCAGGACATCAGCTATCTAGTTCCCATAGATGAGCAAGGACACACATATCCGTTCTTCTATGCTTGAGCTAAGTCACCCAACACCACGACCTCAGGTTCATCACGCTGTCTCCAAAGACAGGACTTCCCTTCTTGTGGATGAACAGCCTGAGTCCACGAGTTCACTTTCAAAAGCAGTAAACTGAGTCAAGAAAGAATGATTTGGTCTAGACAATCCCTCTCGGGTCAATACCAGAGTCAGAAAGTAGTTTAAAATTCTCAGAGTCTGCACAAACTCCAAGAAATACCTTGAGATGGCACTGTTTTTACCAGCTGAGCACATTAATAACAGAGAATCTATTGTATCCCTGAGAAAAAAAATAACTGCATTTTTGCAACTGAATATTGAGTCTTCAGTAAACTCTCATATTGGACATTACCATTTCATTTGAAAGTATTTCTTTCAGTATTACAGAAGAAGAAATAGCTGTCGGATGGATCGTTCTGCCTCCTAATATATCAGTTACTTACATGAGAATTTCTATTTTGAATTTACTAGCATTCACATTCCACCTATCCTTGTCATTCTCCTCAGGAATACCTATGCGTTTGGGATTTATAGTAGGGGAGAAAAATGGATGGCAGATCAAAATGAAACCGAATTTTTCTTCTTTTCTAGAGTGAAGGAGGCCAGGAATAGGTGACCATCTAATCGATTTTGTAATGATTGTTTATTTCCTGCCTCTATCCATCCTGCACTGACCAACATACTTTATTATTTCTAAGGAAAAACAAGCTCTGTGGAACCTCATTCACTTGGAATAATCAAACCCTATGCTCGAAAGTTGAACAAGACATTATTTCATTTTATGTTATCGGATCTTCAAGACTATAAGCTCACAGTTCCAAAGAAGTGTCACTTACTATTTTGTTCAGTTCAGAAATGGTCAAAACATGACTTGAAGCTAGAGATCTGAAGAAAGGGGATAATGACTCTCCTAACTGTAGTGGGGAAATAGAATACGATGTTCATTCAGAGACTCGATATTACACATGAATACCAGAAACACGTGTCATTTTATTTCATAAGGTATAGAGCTTGTTGTATTAACGTGCACTCTTTGGTCAGAAATTCTGGTTTTCATTCTTATTTGGTTTGGCCACACTCACTGAAATCTTATGGCAGAACTAAACCTAGGCTTCCTTCAGAAATGAAAATCTACATAATCTTGAACTTAGTTTACAAAGATTTCAAATAATTATTATTTGGTTTTATGAGGTAGGGTCTCGCTCTAGCCCAGGCTGTCCTGGAATTCACTATGTAGTCTCAGGGTGGCCTCGAACTCACGGCGATCCTTCTACCTCTGCCTCCCAAGTACTGGGATTAAAGGCTTGTGCCACCCTTATTTTTAAGATAAAGAAACAGATTCAGAGAGGTTAGTCAACTGTTAGCCATGTGCCTCTAACTAGGTTTCCAGGATTCCAGAATTCCAGAATCCAAGCTCCTCCTGTTCCATTAGATTGGGATAGAGCCATACATCTGAAGGAGGGCCAAGAAGCAGACATTCTGAAGGGCTAAAGTCTATTTTTTGCACTGATTTCTGATTTCTTCCATTCAACAAGTAATTTATTTAGTACCAAGAAATAAGCTGAACTCTGGAAAGGATGCTGTCATTATAAAGATAGAGGAAAGATTAATAACTGTATCACCCAGAGGAAATTTGATGACTATGATTTTAGACTTTAAAATGTTAAGCATTAAAATGTCAAGCATTATATAACTTGGGTCTAGGTCAGTTAGAAATGCTCACTTAATTGCCATTGATCCCCATGGAGTCCAAACTCCAGAAGAGCAGTGCTATATCTCCAGTGCCTAGCACGAAAATCCAATGAGCACACCTTACAGTGACTAAGAGCCACATGGTGGTAAGAATTCACTGCTAAGATTTCTTTGTTGATGGTACTGGCCCTTTAATCTGAGAGCATTGTGTCTCACATCATGCACTGGCCAGATCCTCTAGTAATAGCCCAAGACCTCACTTCCTGCCTCTGCACCCCAGTTCTAACCAATCCCTTACCACAGTGTAAAGCAAAGACTTCATTCTTCATGTTATTCTTCAAATAACAAATATTCAGGGATTGTCCATTTAATTTGACCCTAGCATAACGTCTAAGACCTCTGTATGGGTGCCAAGGCGAGCTGCCATCACCGGATGAAATTTCCCCGGACTGTGAGTAGCCAAGCTAGAGGGGTGGATTTGAATTTCAAAGAGACTTATTGGTTAGAATCATTGAACTTGGAGTTAGAGATTGATGGTGCCCTGTTTGTTTTAAATCTTGTATTGGTCAATCTGTTTTTGCTGTGCCTCATGTTTTGCATTGTGAATGTTCTGTGACATTACGGGTTTATTTTTGGTATTATGGCTCAGTTGAAAGCTGTGGGGACTTAAGAGTTGAGCTGAACATATTGTGCTTATATCTTGTATGATTATTAGTTTGTGGGGGGCAGGGGCGGACTGTCATGGTTTGATCCAGGTGTCCCCCACAAACAAATGAATGTGTTCTGATAGATCGATCCTCAGCTGATGGCAGTTTGGGTTTTACAACCTCAATGAAGCTGTGTTGTTGGAGGCGGGCTTATGGGGTTATAAGCCAGCTTCCCCTTGCTAGTATTTGGCACACCTTCCTGCCTCTGTTTGCAGTGCTGTGGTAGAGGTGATGTCCAGCCCTCTGCTCATGCCATCGTTTTCCCTGCCAGGATGGAGTCTCCCCTCGAGTCTGTAAGCCAAATAAACCCATTCCTCCATAAGCCGCTTTTGCTCGGGTTCTTTCTGCGCAGCAACTAAGAAGCTGACTGCAACAACCTCGGCCAATGAAGCAAGTGATAATGAGGATACTGTCCAAACATAAGGCTTGAATCCAGGCTTCCTTGTTGGGATGACCATGCTCATTACAGATAGATGGTCATATGGGTTACAAAGAGATAACCATGCTCATTACAGACAGATGACCATTATCATGGTTGGATCCACGTGTCCCCCACAAACAAATGAATGTGTTCTCAGTGATCAATGCTCAGCTGATGGCAGTTCAGGAATTAAAACCTCGCTGGAGCTGTATTGTTGGGGGCGGGCTTATGGAGGTTATTAAGCCAGCTTCCCCTTGCCAGTATTTGGCACACCTTCCTGTGTTGTGGCAGAGGTGATGTCCACCTGTCTGCTCGTGCCATCATCTTCCCTGCCAGGATGGAGTCTCCCCTTGAGTCCATAAGCCTAATAAACCCATTCCTCCACAAGCCGCTTTTGCTTGGGTTCTTTCTGAGCAGCAACTAGAAAGCTGACCACAACAGTTTTGGTACCAGGATGTGGTGTCATCTGTTGCTGCTAGAACACTGATCTTGTGGCTTTGAGCTTTTGGAAGCGATCTGCAGGAAGAATGTGGACAGATTTGAAACCTTGTACTAAGAGATGCCTCGCAGTGCTGTAAGCACAGCTTCATGGAAGAACTATGGACTGTGATGTTTGGCTTATAAGGGTGAGAAAGAACTTGGTCAGGACCATGCCAAAAGCAGTTTGTGTGAGAGGCTTGCTGTGTTCTGCCTGCCTGTGTCCTGAGAACCTGTGCAGGGTTGTTTTACATAAAGATGGACTGGTGTGAGCAGATGGAGATGGCACAGAAAGAAAGATCTTTGTGTCGAAACTGCTGCCTGTTCACCTGCAATTGTTTGAGAGATGACAACCAAGATTGGGCCAGCTGGTCTGCATTGGAGCAACAGGAAGAACGCAGACTCGTTGAAGTAAGGGGCCTGAATGTTCTGTTCCCCCCTGGATTAACAAGTTGGTAGCCCACCTGTTTCTGTGGAGTATAACAAATGCAAGAAGAGAGGGTCATTGGATTTGCAACACAGTTTTGTTTTTGAAAAATGGCCATCGGTGTGTGAAGCAGGTGTGCGAGGTTGCCTGCATGGAGCCCTATGGAGCCATGAGGATGAACTGTGGGTTGCAATGGAGACCCAATTAGATGCCAGGACTATGGATGGGTGCCAAGGTGAGCTACCAGCACCGGATGAAGTTTTCCTGGACTGTGAGTAGCTGAGCTGGAGGGGCGGAATCAGATCTCCAAGACACTTGTTATTGGTTAGAATCATTGAACTTGGAGTTAGAGATTGATGGTGCCCTGCTTGTTTTAAATCTTGTATTGGTTCAATCTGTTTTTGCCATGCCTCATGTTTTGCAGTGTGAATGTTCTGTGCCATTATGGGTTTATTTTTGGTATTATGGCTCAATTGAAAGCTGTGGGGACTTAAGAATTGAGCTGAACACATTGTATTTACATCATGTATGATTATTAGTTTGTGGGGGCCAGGGGTGGACTGTCATGGTTTGATCCAGGTGTCCCCCACAAACAAATGAATGTGTTCTGGGTAAATGATCCTCAGCTGATGGCAGTTTGGATTTTACAACCTCGATGGAGCTGTGTTGTTGGGGGCGGGCTTTTGGGGGTTATGAGCCAGCTTCCCCTTGCCAGTGTTTGGCACACCTTCCCGCCATTGTTTGCAGTGCTGTGGCGCAGGTGATGTCCACCCCTCTGCTCATGCCATCATTTTCCCTGCCAGGATAGAGTCTCCCCTCAAGTCCATAAGTCAAATAAACCCATTCCTCCACAAGCTGCTTTTGCTTGGGTTCTTTTGGCGCAGAAACTACAAAGCTGACCACAACAACCATGGTGATTACAGATAGATGACCATGGTGGTTATGTATGTTACATATAGATGAACATGGTTATTATAGATAGACATGTGGCTCCTTATCTGTCACTGCAGATGAGGAAAACTTTCTATGAATGTGTGATGTACAGGTCATATCTTTCTTATAAAACCTTTCTCAAAATGGCAGTGACCAGGTATTGGTGTCCAGGGCCAGTGAATTCCTTACAGAGTGACCTGTATAAAGATTGAGCAGCTTCAATCCAACATGGTGACACTTGCATCCATATGACCCACATTCACTGTGACTGTTATTCTAATTTCATAATAGTAAAGACTAGTTTGTGCAAACAGAACACACAGTTGACCCTTCTCTGAAACAGGGGCTTGCTTTGTGAATTGTGTCATGCTGACGTATCAAAAAGCATGTTCTCACCAGGGGACAGCTATAATTTTTTTCAGGCTCTATCATGTTGAAAATATGACCAGATCTGCTTCCTTTCAGCTGAGAGCTATTCTCCCTGTCTTTTGTAGCAAGGATGAAGATGAGAGCCAGCTTTCATCTCCCCTGACAAGATCACTCAGACATTTTCCTCAGGGAAAGTCCATTGATCAGTGGCCTCCACTCAGGAATCATGTGGAGTGTGTGAAAGCTTCATGGAGCTCTGTCCTTTGTAGCTGCCTCCTTTGAAAACATGTGAGAATGTATGGGGGTTCTTCATTAGCCACAGAGCCCTCTTGTGATTCTTACTTTTCATGTCTCCTGGGTATTAGTCCTATGACGGGAAGCCGTTCCTGCTCTCCAATAAAAACCTCAGCACATCCAAATATGACCCCCAACCTAACCATTCTGGTCAACATTATTCTTTCTCTTCTTTGAAATCTTGAAAGCTCTTTATGGTTAAAGCTTAGTGCAGAATATTCAGTATTTATATTATATTGGACTGGGAACCTACCTCATGGTTTATATTATTTCTAGTATATTCCACCCCTCTCAAGGACAAGGGACCACCCACCATATGCTCTTTGGTCACTCCTATAGTGCCCAATACCAAGTTGACTAAATCAATCTGTCCAATAAATTATGTGATTGCTGTAATCCCAAGGACAGGGGGAGAAATCCATGAAAAGTTAGTCATCTTAGGTCAACTTCCTTTATGACAACTCTATATACCACACTGATTTATAGCTGTACACTACTAATGTTTTTTCTGTAAACTAAATAACAGACAATGCTCTCTAGCCAATGACGCCACAGTTCCCTGGTAACCTGTAAATGCTGACGTGGGGAGGGTTTCAGTGATATGATTAAAATGTCACTTTCTTGAACCCAACCAAGATACATCCACAGAGGAAATTCAGTGTACCATTTTGCTTTCTGTCCTAAATTTAAAAAAAATCCTCTGAGAACTACAAAGACCTGCAAGGAGCCATTTCAAAGAATAATTCACACAACATATCAAAAATTTTAAATTCTGGTACAGAAAGTCTGATAAGAGATACAAAGGTCATAAACACCATAAAACCACATAATTACTTATCAATTCCTAGGATTTGATAATCTGAACACACAGGGAAGACAATCGTTAGAGAAACCTTTATTTAATAATAATACTACTAATGATATAAACTGATACCAGAAGGTTAGAATCAACTATAGAATCAATTAACTCTTAAAGAAATCAAGGGGCTGGGAAATGATTTATCAGTTAAAGACATTTGCTTGCAAAGCCTGTGATGGCCTGGGTTCAGTTCCCCAGTACCCACATGAAACCAAAGTGGAGCATGCATCTGGAATTTGTTTATAGTGGCAAGAGACCCTGGTGCACTCACTCTCATTCTCTCTCTCTCTCTCTCTCTCTCTCTCTCTCTCTCTCTCTCTCTGTATCTCTCTTTGTTCACAAATAAGTAAATAACAAATAAATAAAGCATGTTGCATTCTTGGGTTTTCTTATAATAATCCTATTCAATGTCCTTCCCAGACCCCCACTGCAGAGGGATGAAGGTTTGTGCACTAGGTTTACATAACATACACCCAGTCTGCTGACACTTGGAGTAAGTTATCTCTGAGATCAACAAATGGCAAGAAAGTTCAATGGTTTGTTCCCTTTAGGGTAACCTGGGAATGGGGACAGATCTGCCTGACACTCTCCCTTTATAATTTTTATCAGATATTTGACCAGTTGGGGAGGGTCACATCAGCTTGTGACGTATTTCTCTCCCTGTCCTTACACAGTGATGTCTATTTAGTGGGCTTCCATCAAAGTCCCTTGGTTTGTATATTTCTATATTTCACAGTGTGGTTGGGAAAGGTGACTTGGTGTAACTTGAGAAGGTAGAGGAGTGGACTCTGCTGGAGAGGACATATACAACGATCATGACATATAAACCTATAACATCTCCTGAAGATAATGAGAGATAACATCCATATACAATTCATACCTTCCAAATGAGTTTTGTTTTAGAAGCCCTTGTATGCTTCCAATTACTTTGTCTACATCTGTAGAAAGTGGGTTGGTTCTAAAATGCCTGGTTTTTAAACCTCTGAACGCCATGGAAATAAATAGTAAAAGAGAAATGGAGTGTTATTCCAAAGCGCCAAAGTGTCTAAAAATAAATCCCAAACAACCTCAAGAAACTCCCACTGCTAAGAAAATTATTAACTTGTGAGTAATGTGAAGACATTCTCGGTCGATTCCCAGTTACATATTCCAAGTCTCTGTTGTTTACTTTTTAGAATCAGCCTTTCTCGGATTTCTTATGGACTCCCAGTGGCCCAAGAAAAATAACTGCATTTGTTACCACCCTTCTGTACCAGCCCTCGTGCCTACTAGTTCTGATATGGCATTTTCTGGTGGTGTAATCTTCTGAGAAAACTTGCCCTGGGCCAGTTGTAGGATGGGAGTTGATTTAGGGAACCAAAGGACCTGGTCTCTAAGTGTCTTCATTTTGTAATCGTCGATGACATTTCCCACACAGAAAAAGTTGGAGGTAGGAGTACTCACTCTGTTTTCTGATCAGGAGAGGAATCTTAGCTCCTGGCTTTCAGGTTGGAGAAGCTTTCTGTTGGTGGTGGGCAGTAAGTCAAGATGGCTGGATTCCCAAGCTGTCTGGATGTATGTGAAAGTTCTCAGCCTCTACCCATAGCTTTGCCTCTGCCAAGTAGGACAAGAAAACTTGTGAGAACAGGTTTTCCTGAGGTAGCTGATGCATGGCATCGATTTTTGGCAGAAAACCAAAGCACAAAGGAATAAGAGAAAGCTTACAGCATAAGGGGCTTAATCTGAACTTCTAGCACAGTGATTACTCAAGAGTTTAATTGTTTGGTCTTACTCAAGCAATTGCTCACAGTGCTTACATTTAGCACTAACCGAGCTTGAACATACCAGATGCAGGCCAGCCATGTCCATTTGAATGAACTTTAAGACTTACATTTTACCAATTCATCAGGATCAGCATGGAGCAGAAGAGGTTTTCAACAATGATAGATCCTTAGCTTGCAAAGTCTTTTCCCGGGAACTATCACTTTTATCTTAGGAGAGAATGACTCCATCTGTTCATACTTTCATTGATTCTAATATCTCAGTGGAAGCAGCCTTCTCTACTTCCAAGCCTTTCTCTTTTTTTTTATTGTCCATAATGAGTTACATTATTTAGTGGGCAAACCATGCGTTGTTATCCCGAATTCCCCGCTTCCCCCCCTCCCCATCCCTGATCAGTTGTATATCCTCCTTCGTGGGCTGTCTGTATTAGTCCTTGTGGCAAGGGATCCTGTATATCTTAGTACTCATCCCGGTCTTCCTGGCCCAAGTGTGTTGTTACTGATGGGTGCCATGCCTCCGGACAGTCTCCCCCACCACGGCTCTCACAATCTTTCCGCCCCCTCTTCCG
>PVHP010019497.1:0-31773 GCA_004024765.1 Zapus hudsonius
TAAAGCAGCCTTATTACTCACCCACCACGACTCAGGGAACTGAGCGGAAGAGGGGGCGGAAAGATTGTGAGAGCCGTGGTGGGGGAGACTGTCCGGAGGCATGGCACCCATCAGTGACAACACACTTGGGCCAGGAAGACCGGGATGAGTACTAAGATATACAGGATCCCTTGCCACAAGGACTAATACAGACAGCCCATGAAGGAGGATATACAACTGATCAGGGAGGGGGAGGGGGGGAAGCAGGGAATTCGGGATAACAACGCATGGTTTGCCCACTAAATAATGTAACTCATTATGGACAATAAATATTAAATAAAAAAAAACAGCGAGAGAAAGTAGTACAGAAGAGAAGATATAGAATCCAGAAAGAAAAGAATGTGATACCAGAAAAAATGGGTCCCTATTGTAATTCATTATTAGACAAAATAATCCCGTAGAATGTCATATTACGGGAAACACTTAAATCCAAAAATCTCTACGTATTCTCCAAAAACCAATGCGAAGAACAAAGTGTTCCTCAGCCACACCTATAGCCAAATTTTAAGTCAAAGAAAATTACAAGAATTAACTTGAATGTTATTGGGAGGGAAAATCCAAAACTATCACACTAGCTCCAAAGACCATATTACCATAGAGAACCAGGCAAGACTAAAATGACCAAAAACCCAGCAGCAGTGCACAGCTCCTTACCCTCTTCCCACCCGAAAGTGGAAAAGAATAAGTCTGTACCATGGTCTATCCCATCACTGACTAAGGAAAATAAAAATGAAGCAACAGAGATACCATTTGTATTAGTCAGCTGTGTATCACTCAACAAAATCCCTTAAAAAGAGGAGGAGTTTAGTTGGCTTCAGTTTCAAAGGCTTCAATCCATGGATAGTTGACCCTACAGCTATGATGGTTAAATTTTGTTGTCAACCTGACCATTTTAGTAATCTTGGGTGGGTCTCTGAGGCTGTTTACAGGAAGGCAGCTTCTCAGTAGGGTACAGGATGTAAGAAGGCTCAGGAAAGCTTGAAACAAATTTCCTTCCTGGGAGGGCAGTGCAGGAAGGAAATTCCAGAGATTCAGGGAGTCAACAAGTCTGGGGAAAGGTTGCAAGACCCCACCCTAAAGCTATAGAAAAGGGGAGAAAAATCTCTTCCCCCTGCCTGTTTGCTCTTCTGTGTGTTTCTGTGTGTGGTCTTGGTGATGGCCTCTCTCTCTCTCTCTCTCTCTCTCTCTCTCTCTCTCTCTCTCCCTCCCCCCCCCTCTCTCTCTCTCTCTCTGTCTTTGCTTGGACCTGTGAAAGGGGGAGCATCCTTTTTCTGCCATTATGAAACTTCCCCTGGATCCGTATGTTCAATAAAACTTTTTCTCCCATAACTGTGCCTGGTTGTTGGAGGTTCGTCCCAGCAGCATGAGGCTGACTATGGCGTGGCTTTGGGGGAAGTGGTTGGGTGACACAGATGGCAGGGACAGGTGGTGGAGCAGCTCATGGTCAGGAAGTGAGAAGAGAAAGGTATGGAGTCCCACAAGTCACTAATAACTGGCCAACTTCCCACCAAGCCCCACCTCTTAAAGGTTCCATCACCTCACAGCGCCAAGCTGGGGGACTAAGTCTGGATCACACAGCCTTTGGGGGACAGTTAGAGCCAAGCTAGAGCACAGTGTGGTGCCATTTATGTGAAAGTTTAAAAATTTTCTAATACATATGTGTTACAGAGAAAAATCCACAAGTGATAAACTTAAAAACAATGGAACATATGAAGACATGTTTCTCTGAACAAGGGAATAAAACCAGAAACAAGGAGGTGAATCTCACTGCATATGTTTTTTTTTAAATATGAAGCAGATTGGATAAATTAAGATTTAGTAAAGATTGGCAGTGTCTATGTTGGTTTTATTATAGACTACTTTAGATCTCTTTAGTACTTATATTCCATATGATTTATGTATATACTTGGGTTTTTGTTTTTGTTTTTGAGGTAGGGTCTTGCTCTAGCCCAGGCTGACCTGGAATTCACCATGTAGTCTCAGGCTGGCCTTGAACTCATGGCAATTCTCCTACCTCTGCTGGGATGAAAGGCGTGTGCCACCACGCTGAGCTATGATTTGTGTTTTTAAGATGAAAAGTCAGTGTAGGGAAGCCTAGAGATTTTTCTGGAGGAATGAGTTTGCAGCCAGGGAAACAAGTTAGAGAGAGAATTGTGCGTAAGAGAAATAACAGAGCATAAAATTACCGCTGGGGCATGAGGCTGGACAAGGGGGCCTGGACGGAAGACATGTGTAAAAGCTGGTGGATGGAGTGGCCTCTAGGACAGAGAACATTCCTGAAGATGGCCGGGTGAGCATTTGGAGTTAGTGTCATGGCCTCAAGCTGCATAGCTTGAATTTGCAGTGCTGATGAAACATTGCAATGGCAGGTCCTTGGGATGTCTGCAATTCTGTGCTTGAAGTTCAGAGAAATGGTCCGTGACCTAGGGATGCAGAATTAGGAGTCTTAGTAAAAATGACTGTAGAAGCTCTGGAAGTTTTAGGCCCTTGGTTACATTTTTAGGACATTTGGCAAAAATCAATGTTTGCTCAGTGATGGGCAGTTTCTGACACACGAGAAACATCAAGCGGAAGTATTCAGAATATGACGTGCTGGTCTTAACCACATTTGTATCTCAGATACTGTTCTAGCATCAGAGATGAGATGTCCCTAAGGGAAACATTGCCAAGGTCCCAGACAGAATCTGTCTCACTGTTTCATCTCCACTGTGTTCATGCTAAGTAGATCAGTGCTGAGGGGCAGCTGTGTCTCAGCGCCAGGAAAAAGCAGACAGCAATGGCCATGCTGGATCTGGAAGCCTCTGGAGAGGAAATGGCATCGGGGCCTGTTGATCTGGATTTGAAGCTGGCGGCTTCATGAGCTGCAAGAACTGCCCTACTTTTCCCATCTTGAATTTTAGTAATATTATCTTTGAACTTGTAAGGGAAGTTCACTGTACCAGTGGAACTTACCAGAAGTGACGCAGCTTTAAATCTAATCGCTAATTTAAAACAGAGGCTTTAAAGTATCAGAATATAGTTTATTATGAGCCAAATATGAGCAACTATGACCTAGGAAAACAGATTCAAGTCACCCTCAATTACATGTCCTGCCATTCAAGAGAGGAACTTATATAGCAACAGAATAAAGAGGTCATAAATCAGAGATATTTACCAAATAGTTTGGTGGAGGCATTAGGTAGGTGGGCAGCAGTGAAGCAGGTAAATCTTTTCTATAGGTTTCAGATGTAGCAGCATTTTTAGCCTTAGGCTTGGAGGCCAGAGGTCCGCTAGGCTTAGCCATCCATTCTGAGAGTTTTACCTAACAGTCACAAGAATGTTAGGTCACATGCAGAGACAAAAGGCAATGCCCGGTGAAGGGAATAAGGTGGCCCAACATCCTGGCCTGCAACATTTCGTCACTCCACAATGGCTATGTGTCACTTAGCCGAGGTCGTTCTGAAGGATCTTGAACACAGATGTGGTTTCTTCTGAGAGCTTCGGTCCCCCACCGTAGCGCTTTGTAGCTTTCATAACACTCTTGACTTGAACTCTCATTGGGTGTTGCTGAAATCTCAAGTACCCCGGGCCAGCTAGAATCCTGTGCTCTTTCTAAACCAAAACAGCTAAAGGTAGACCTAAACCTCCCATGCTTTGCAATTAACAAGATTGCTTTGAACAGATGAAATAACGGTGTGCTAAGAAACTTGAATATTCAAAGAACCCTATCATAGCCTTTCTTATTTATATTCCTGCCCTATATTAACCAAACTTTACATGAAAGATTATGAGGTCAAAAAAAAGGAAGATGGTATAACTCATAGTTGCTTCTCCTCTCGGGTTTTTTCTTGTTGTTATTAAGGCAAAAATAAAGAGTGTTGGTAGAATTTGTGTGTGATGGTTTAAGTTAGGTGTCCCTCAGAAACTCATATATTTTGAATGCTTGGTTCCCAGATGGTAGCATTTTGGGAAATGGGGCCTTGTTGGAAGAGGTGTGCTGTTGGGGGTGGGCTTACGTCTGTGACAGCCAGCTTCCCCTTGCCACTCTTATGGCTGTTTTCTACCTACTGTTGGCAAGGAGGTGATGTTTAGCCCCTGCCCTGCCATCAGAAACCTTCCCTGAAAGATTATAAGTCAAAATAAAAACATTCTTCCCATCAAATGCTTTTGGTCAGGTGCTTTGTGCCAGCAACGAGAAGGTAACTATAACAGTATGTATAACAAGAAGTTTATAAAAGCCTACAGTATTCCAGTAGTTCAGGAAAGAATGGAATACATATGCAAATATCATCTACAAACCACCCGTGATTCCACATGTGATTTAAATATTCTTACTGAAATTTGTTACTGCATAATGCATAGGCGAATGGTAAAATTCCTATTAATAATTCAAAAATTTTAAATTTCATTAGAATGATGATTACTCATTGCTATAGTTTAATGTAAAACGTACCCTCTAAGCTCACTGGCCCCCATCTGGTTGTGCTGTTTGGAAAGTTTATGAAGACCTTTGGAGGTAGGACTTAACTGGAGGAAGTGGGTCCCTGGTGGGCGAGGCCCAGCCTCTCAACTCTTGACTTCCTGCCTGCTCTGCCCCATTCTGTAGCCAAAACTTCACCATGATGGACTCAAACCATTGGTCAAAATAAACCCTTCCTCCATTAGGTTGCCTCTTGTAAGCACAAAAAGTAACCTATATACCCATCATTGCTATATATTATTAATAAAATAATTTCAAAGAAACATTATTATATTAATTCTTTTATTAGCACACTTTCCTACTTTTGAACAAAAGATCCACTTTTGTGGGGGAGTTTTTTTTTGTATGTGTGTGAGGAAGGGAGCTGGAACTCACTCTGTAGTCCAAGGCTGGCTTTGAACTCATGGGAATCCTCCCACCTCTGCCTCCCGAGTTCTGGGATTAAAGGTGTGGGCCACCACGCCCTATTGAGGTCCACATTTTATTTGCCAGCCCTACAGTTTTCTCTTTTCTAGCCATGAATAAAGTACTCTTATCCATTCAGCAACCTAGAGCCTTTGATCCCTCCACAGTCACCAAGTTTCAAAGTTCTGAGGGACAGAAAAGGCAGAAGGGAACACAACTGAGGAGGTGGAAATAGAGGAGAGAAAGCAATGCAGAAAGGCTCATGGAACTGATTTCTTTCAAGAAGAAAGTGAAATGTTTGGAGGTTATGTTTTAGGATTATTGTAGGTGTAAAGAGACCCTTGGATTTCACAACACGCTAGAAAAGGAAGTGATGCACTCTGGGACCTCAGTTTCTACACATTGGAAAAGCCCATCCCTTCCCATCTTTGCCTTCTCTGGCTTCAGACACAGTGCAGGGGACAGGTGAAGAACCAGCCCGAGAGAGAGAGAGAGAGAGAGAGAGAGAGAGAGAGAGAGAGAGAGAGAGAGAGAGAGAGAGAGAGAGAGAGAGAGAGAGAGAGAGAGACAGAGAGAGACAGAGAGAGACAGAGAGACAGAGACAGAGAGACAGAGAGACAGAGACAGAGAGACACACAGAGGAAGACAGAGACAGAGACAGAGAGACACAGAGAGAGACAGAAGAGAGAAGTCCTATCTATCCGCTTCTGCTTGTCCCCCAGTTTTCTCCCTCCACTCGGGATTCTTCTCGAGGATGTCCTCACCATCACAGGCTTTATGATTTGAGACAGAAGGGACCTCCAATGAGCCACCAAAAAGATCCAGTCCTGGTCCCCTGTGGTCCTCCCTGCACACAGAGTCTGTTTTCTTTCTAGGATTAGGTCAGGTCACACTTCACCACCACTGAGATAGACTTGGGGCTGTTTCACACCTTCAAAGGTCTGTGTGCTTTGCTCAGCCCATTCCAGCAGTGCAGGCACTGGAGAAATGACAGCCTGAGCGCTGGCTTGCAGACAGGGCCAGGAACCGCGCTAACTATCGCCCTCTGGTGGAAGAGGGTGCAGCCGCTTGCTGGGCGAGGCTTGCAGTGGTGGCTTTGAGTTCACTGTCTTTTGTATCACTACAGAATTTTCTTTGTGGGTGGAGTGTTTTGCTAGGGAATGGAGGGAGCCAAGGCGGTGAAGTATGTGGGCATGCAGAGGACAGCTTAGATTCTCATTGAGCCAGCAGAAAGTTCAGTCACTGACCTCCTCTTTCATTCCAGGAATGACTTCTGTTTCTTAAGAAACTTAGATAAGTGTGGAATTTGGGTTTAAAAATATGAATGCCCAAGACAAGTTTTATTTAAAGTTTCCTCCAGCTAGAATACAGAATACACCTAGTAAATTCAAAAATAAACATCTTATCTACCACAAACTACTGCAAAGAGACACTGTAAGTTTTCCATTTAAAAGTCTGGTAGTGAGAGAAATAATTATTAGAAGCACTTCTGTTCACAATGATTGTTTGCTTTCCTCGCACACGAGTACTGTTCCTACACCACTCATGGGTCCCTGTCAGCCAGATGATAAGGAAAGAAAATGAATGAAATAACAATTGGAAATGAAAAAAAGAGATTTACTCAAGATGATTGTAAATGCAAACATTTTCTAAAGGAAGTATTTCAGAAGAGAAGGCAGGAAGAATGTAGGAGTCAGAGGGCAAGTAGGAATACTTTGGGGAACACTGTCTTTTGGTTTTGTGCCCATGACTTTAGGACCTTAAAATGGCTATTATCACCTCCACAAGACTTCCACTATACTGAGCCCATCAACATTTGTCATGGATGATGGAGGCAGTTAAGAAAAACATAGTTACTGGGGTGGATAGGTGGCTCAGCAGCTAAGGCTGCAAAACCTAATGACCTGAGTTCAATTCCCCGGTATCCATATAAATCCAGATGTGTGCATGCATTTGGAGTTTGTTTGCAATGGCCAGAGGCTCTGGTACACCCATTCTCTCTCTCACTTTCTCTCTGCTTGCAAATAAATAAAATATTTTTTAAAGTTCATGAAAAATAATTGAATATAAAATTGATCTTTAAAAAACAAGAGTATTAGCCAGGCATAGTGGCTCATGCTTGTTATCCCAACACTCGGGAGGTAAGGACAGGAACATCAGGGATTCAGGGACATCCTCAGCTACATCAAACTGTCTCAAAAAAGAAAAGAGCCAGGTGTGGTGGTACACACCTTTAATCCCAGCACTCAGGAGGCAGAGGTAGGAGGATCACTGTGAGTTTGAGGCGAGCCTGCGACTACAGAGTGAGTTACAGGTCAACCTGGGCTAGAGCAAGACCCTACCTTAAAAAAAAAAAAAAAAAAAAAACAGGAAAAAAAATCCCTGTATACAAGCAAAATCCAAAAAGGTTAAAACTTTGCTTTGGGGAAGATGCTGTTTTTCTCTGTCAGTAAAATATAAACTACTTAGAAATCAATCTAGCAAAATAAATTTAAAGCATCATATATGGAGAAAATTAAAAATTCACTTACAAGGCATTAAAGAACATAAATTCCTTTAGTAGACTGGAAAATTCAGTTCTCAGACAACCCAACTCTTCTCAACTCATTGTCTAGATCCTATGTATTACAACCAAATTTCCCGGAAGGTTTTTTCAAGAATGTGACAAATGTTAAATCTACAATGGAAAGGCCAAAATCAAGGATAGTCAAGATATTCTGAGGGAAGTGGACAGAGAGAGAGGGAGGTGGTAGAGGATGCATGCCCAAAAGATTAACTCTTCATGTACAAATTCTGGGCTTCGAAGCTGCAGAGGAAGTGTAGAAAACCCCTAAACTTATGTAATCTTTTCACAAGAATGTGTGTGTGTGTGTGTGTGTGTGTGTGTGTGTGTGTGTGTGTGCATTTTGCTTTTGAGAATGCTGAAACTTCCATCAGGTTTGTAGGGAAGCCATGATCCCATGTTAATATATAACCAACTTTGTACTTCTAGAATAAATTTCAGGATGGATGAGGTTTGCCCACAAGAGCAAATATCCTTGCACTATAGCTCTTTGAATTCAAGTAAGCAGCTAGAGATTACAATTAAGTTATTATCTCTCTAATAAATCAATAATCTTTCCTGCCTTTGCAAATAGTTCTAAGTCAAGGCCACAGATCCACAAAAATTTTCAGTAACTGGATGCTTGCCTAAATGTATCCAATCTGATCAACTTCAATGATAGTAAGTGACAAAATATTAATCCCTTTGCATGTAATTGACGTCCTAGAAGGTTTTGTTTTAGTATAATAATTTAGTACCTCCATGGAGCTTTCAGGAAATTTCTGTTCATTTTTATTGAAAGAATAAAGAGGGAAGGACAGAGGATTTCCAGAGCAGCAGAAATGCTCTGTGGTATCATGATGGATTCTTGCTATGAATGTGTCAAAACCCATAGAATAGAAGCCAAGAGGGAACCCTGCCATAAGCGGTGACTTTGGGTGATTATGTGCCAAAGTTGGGTCATTAACTGCACTGAATATATCACTGTGGTGGGTAGTGTTGAGAATAGGGAGGCCATGCATGTTGGGGGCAGAAGATATATGGGAAATCCTTGCATCTTCCACTCCATTTGCAGAGGACCTATAACTGGTCCAGGAAATAAAATCTATAGAAAGAGAAACACGATGAAAAAAGGGAGAGGGGAAGCAGAAAAAAGGAAGAATAGAAGGAAAAAGGAGGGAGGGAAGGAAGGAAAAAAAGGAAGATGGGAGTCACAGGGAAGAGAATATTTTTAAATGTCAGCTGTGCGCTAAGGAAAAGCCTTTATCAACTGACCATAGTGAATGCATTTATGAAGAGCCAGCTCATAAATTCCTGGGCTATGAGGCACGTAGCCACCAAAATTCGTGACTAAATCTCTCAATTGGTAGAAGTAAATTGCTGACAACAGAAACGCTTGTATTGACCAAGCACTGTGGTTTGATTAAGTTTGCTCATTTATTTTATAAATTTGCGGTAAGGCCATTAGAAGAGTTTTATTACTCAAATTATGAGGCTGAGTCAGAGTGGCCTTTTAAATCTATAAATTAATTAGAACTCTATCTCAAGAGAACTGAGACTATCCAGCTCTTTCTTTTAATGAAAGTATATCCTGTCTATTACTAATAAATTGTGATTTAGTTCACAATCTCCCCAGTTTGCCATCACTCATACACATGGCACTTGCATAGATTAGCAAATATAATTATAAATTTACTATACACAGAGATGAGAAAATCTTCTATGTGCATCTTATGGAAGAAATTGATCTTGCTTTGAGTATTTTCTATATTCAATATATAATTTAAACCATGCCCAGGCAAGGATGTAGCTCTGGGCTATTTTACTGTGTATAAAATACTTTTTGCTTTATTTATCATTTCATGGGAGGTTTTAAGTTCTATAAGTCATTTATATATCATTCTTGTCTATTTTTCCCACCTTTAAACCTTATATGCCAGGGTTTTTTTGTGCTTTTTTTCTAATTCCGTACTAAGCCATATGTGATGGAATCTGGGTGGATGGGGCAGGGATCACTTCCCCATGTCTACACCTAGGTTACATCAGTTGGTCCAGGGAAAGGTTTTCCAAAGAGATCTTGGTTGAGTTAATCTGGGAAATGGGTTTCTATCTGAGCCCACGGGGGGACCCTGTTTGAGATCAGGACTGCACAGAGAACAGAGCAAGCAGCAAGCTGGTTTGATGCTACTTTTAAACACTAGCTTCAGTTTTTCTTCATCAATCCCTTGATTTTTCCTCTGGATAAAAGCAGTGATTCACTAAAAAAATTATTTTTTTAAGAGTCTCAGTTCCTTATTTTGTCAATGTGCTCCCCAAAGCTTGTGTTTCGGAAAGGTAATCTTCAAATTCATATTGTAATAGTACTCAGAGGAACTCTGGAGTTAGGATTATATACAGTGATGAGGTAATGGCATTGGGTAGCCTTGTAAAGAGCACAATTGGAGCTCACTTGCTCTATCTGGTGATGAGGCAGCAAGAAGACCCTGCCAGCTGCCAACATCGTGGACTTCCCAGTTGCCAGACCAAGATTTCTTCATGAATTACCCCCTGTTGCATTCAGGAATAGCAACATAAAATGGATACTGACAATTTTTCTTCCGTAAGAGGAAAGATATTCTTTCCTAAATCTCAAATATGCCCCATAAGACAACAATGGCTTAGTTGGAATACACTGAGGTATCAAATCATGGAACCCAATTTCAGTCTTGTTTGATTTGAAAGTATATGATGTGCTCATCTCACAGGTACGCAGAGTTTAGGCCAGAATCCCAGACCTTGAACAAAATGCTTCCCTTGTCCTTCTGCATTAAACCTTTGCTTCACTTGACATCATCCTGTCAGCTTGACAGATTTTCTCCATTTGGAGAGAATAAGACGACGGGCACACAGACAGATCAGGTTTGTATAGTCTACACAAGACAGGCCAGGCTTCCCCCAGCTCACGTCATCATGCTCCCTGAAGCTTTCTCCTTCGTTCGGCTCTTCTACAAAGACAGAATTTAGCCACAAGACAGATTAAACAGAAGGTTATTTAACAGAGCAAAACTGAGTGATAGTACACTGCAGAGAGAGGCTGGTATGGGATGGCGGCCCCCCAAAAGGGGCTAGCAACCCATTGGGTTCTGAAGTGTAGATTTGTAATAAAGTTTCATGAGTGTTTATGAAATGCATGTCATATTCATGGGGTAGGATGACTCTCAAATCCTAGTGAACTGGATCTTCCTGTTTGGATATTTCTTTGTGTGATCCTCTTGAAATGCACACAAAAAAGGTCAAAACCACAATGAAAATGAGATTATAATGAAACCTGGATCTGTTGAGTATGCAGACCTTTGTTAGTAACAATTAAAAAGTCCCTTGGCCCTTGGGTTTTGATCCAGTAGGAAGAACCTAACCTAAGTGCAGCTTTTAGGATGTTTACCCACAAAGGGCA
This sequence comes from Zapus hudsonius, assembly GCA_004024765.1. Taxonomy (NCBI): domain Eukaryota; kingdom Metazoa; phylum Chordata; class Mammalia; order Rodentia; family Dipodidae; genus Zapus; species Zapus hudsonius. The sequence continues at coordinate 10,879 of PVHP010019497.1, forward strand.
TTCTGAGGATCAACAGACACAGCTGCCCAGACACAGCCAGAGTTTTCCTTGGTTTCTTCACATCTAACTCCTACCTACATGGTCTCATCTATACCCGAGAAAGAATCATGTGGCAAACACACAGCATCCATGGCTGAGTTCCCGGCCCACCTCTGTGATCAAGAACATGTCTGCTGTGGTTGGTGATCCCAGAAAAGTCCCCATAAAACTAGGCAGGTAAAAGAGATGCAACAGCAGTTTTCCAAATGGAAAACAACAAGTCTAAAATTTGGGTTAAGGGCTCTGGATTCACTACTTGTGCTTATCTCTTTCCATTCTCAACATCCCAGCAAGATAAAGAAATAAGCTGATCATAAAATATGGAACTGGAAGAGGTAATATTAGTGGATGAGAGAGTCCAACATGAATTTGGAAGGCAAAAGACAAAGGAAGGAACAGAAACCTAGGAGGCTTCAGAATGAAAGGAGGTACCAAGTGTATCTTCCATAGAAAGAGAGAAGATATTTAAAGAAAATAAAAACACCATGTTCCATTATAAATATTGGATGCTAATAATGACATTGACTTTGATTTATCCTGAGGCTATTTTCCTCCTAAATTAGTGTGCAATAGATCAATTCCTTCAAAATGACAACACATTATTTTGAGTATCGTATTTTCTATGAAAATTGAAGATAGAGAATGAGGACATAAATAGAAGATAATATACATTACCTTCTTTGAATACTTTAATAGAATAGCGCATTATCACTGAAGAATGTGCCCAATAAAATTGGGCATAGTGGTACAACTGTATTCCCAATACTCAGGAAGCTGAGGCCGGAAGATCCCAAGTTCAAGGCCAGGTTGGACTATAAAGTGAGTCAAAGGCAGAATGAGTTAGATTATAAGACTCTTTTAAAGTAGAGCTAACATCATAGAGCAGAAAAAGAAGTCGCCAGTAGCTGGCTGGACAGCCCACATTGGAGATGTCAGTAAGAAGTTATTCATTAAAACAGTTGAAATTAGAGCATTCTGATTGGGAAGAGTGTGGGGCAAAAAATGCTATAAGTGAAAACCTTTACCAAGGTAAAAAAGAAACCTTCATAGAAAGGGAGAAATATATCACATCTATTCAGTAGCTCTGGGTTTTATATTTGTATTATTATAATGACTTTTCACTGTGTTGATGTGGTTAAAATGAGAAGTTTAATAGGAGTTGGATAGAGAGAAGAGTAAGGTGGTATAAGAGAGATAGTTTCTATTTTTACAACCAAATGCATAATATTCAAAACATGAGAAAAGAAAAATATAGTTTTTCATTTAGAGATACAGATGAAAATAGACAAAAACCATTAAAATTTTTAAAATTCAATTGTCCTTAGATAGAAGGACATTCAAAGTCAAGGACCATCTTTCATTTTAAGTTTTGATTTTTCAACTATATTTCAATATCATATTGTTTTTATTTCATAAATATTTTATAAACCAAAAAAAAAAAAATCAAAGTCATTAACCAACACACAACTTTGGATGGTTTTCTCACTAACCTGGGCTCTATATTAAATCTCCAAAGACAAACCACCTTGACAAACTCCTTAGGTTTATGTTTACACAGGCAAAAGTTTTACATATTTCAGAGCCAAATGCTTTTGTTGATTCCAGCAGTGCAGTTTATTTGAATATATATATATATATATGTGTGTGTGTGTGTGTGTGTGTGTGTGTGTGTGTGTGTGTGTGTGTGTGTAGACTTTCATTGCAGTGTGCTGTGCTGCTCTGAGCAGATCCTAATGAAAGATCTGTGTAACTGCCGGGTCTGTAAGCCAAGCGCTTGGGCTCCCCACAGTGAAGAGGGTCTGGACAATTTGTTAGCTCTCTTGAAACCATGTGGATTTTTACACACACAAACCCTAGATTTAAGAAATTGTCAAAATAAGCCCCAGTAGACTAGGAATTTAGCTCAGAAAAGACTCCAAATCCATCAGACAGAAAAAGCTGTAAATCCTTTGGGTTTCATTGGAGAGTCTAAAGCTAGAGGCTGTGTTTTAGTCTGTAAATTACATGGCAGAATTAGATGAGCTTGGAAATTCTTGCTGCAATGCTACACTCTCAGAGGGAGGACATCCATGTGGCTTAGGTCGTGTCACTAGGAAAACACAAAAAAATTGATGATTCCTTTCTATGACCGCCTCCTTCAACCCAAGTCCCCAGAAATCACTGAAAATACACAGGATTTGGAAAAACAAAGTGAATAATCAATACAAATCATTTTATAACTATCTCTAAATCTCAGAAACAAGATAAATGCTTGGCACATGGTGGCCCATAAAACAGCCCATTGGGCCAATGCCCTAAAGTGAGCCACCATCTCCAGTTCCTCCAGGATACCTCATGGTATATCCTTGGATCACTTGTGACCCCTCTAAAGTCAGACCAGGCCTGTGTGTCTATGGGGGGAACTTGGTTGTCTAATACTCAACCACTTGCCTCAGAGACAGATAGTGTGCCTTTGTTTTCATCTTTCCTGCTTTGTCACTTCGTCCTTTAAAATTTAGAAATATATATGGAATATATATATATATATATATATATACTGTGAATATAGAATATATATACACTGTATATATAGAGAGAGAGATAGAGAGAAAGTATATGGAATATATATACTGTGTCCTAGGTGCTAGGGTCTCACTCTAGCCCAGGTGACCTGGAATTCACTATGTAGTCTCAGGGTGGCCTCAAAATCATGGCAATCCTCCTGCCTCTGCCTCCCATGCATGGCTGTATGGCTACAAAATGCTTAATCTCTTTTCCTAACAGTTTTGCATTGAGAAACACAGTTTGGAAGCATAAACCTCTAATTATCTAGGGTTAATTTCTACCCTTCCTTGAGTTGATCTCTTCTGCCCTGAGAACAAACAAAGCGACCTTCCTGCTAAAGTGAGGAAAAGACCTTCTCTAGTCCATGGTTGCTCCCATTAGGTGTCCAGCATGATTTCCAGCTATGAATCAGAGCCGCTACCAGGTAGGTCTGTGGATGGTGGCTGGCTGGTGAGAATGTAAATGTTTCTAGATTTCAATCTAGTTTTATATCTTGGTATCTGACTCAATTATTTCTAGTTTCTTTTCCCAACAAACATGTATTGTTTTATAAATGGGAAAGAAATTCAAAGCATTAAAAATTATTAAAGAATAATATCCAGGCATAGTGTCTTTAATTCCAGCACTCGGGAGACTGAGGTAGGAAGATTGTCATGAGTTTGAGGCCAGCCTGGGCTATAGAGTGAGGTCCAGGTCCATCTGGGCTAGAGTGAGTCCATTCTTCAAAAAAAAAAAAAAACCAGTATGTTGGAGACCATAGCAGAAGTCCAGCGGCCATCTGGACTAAGCCCTTTTGTCCTGCATAGCAGGTGGAAGGAGAAACATGTTTGCAAGCAAACAGTTCTAAGTCCTCTCAGGTGAACTGCTGATCTCATCAATGGATGAAGTCCAAAAGCTTCTCAGCATATTTCCCATACATGTCACACTGTTTTCTGATTGCTAAGTTTAAGTCACAATGTTCATAATGTTCTTGTTTTTGCTCTTGTTTATGTTCTTCCTCAATTCCCAATGCATACTAACATAAGACACAGACAAAGAAGTTATTGTATCTTAATGTCCCCTCCACATGTAAGCTTGTTGATCATTCCTTATATGCCTCTTAATAAAAGTATCGCCATGGGGCTGAGAGGCATTACCTAATTATGTCCTCTCCCCAGCCAGCCTTTATGCTCTAAGTCTGATGTGTCTTCAATGAACTGGGACCAATTCTCTTTCTCAGTGCTTTCTGAGGCAAAGCATGTTGCCTGTGACAAAAATATATTAAAGAATAAAGAGGAGGCAGAAAATTGTAAAATTAGAATCCACGTGTGCTAAAATTAAGATTTTTTTCTGAATGGGGAAGGTGTCAAACCATATAATCATAAGCCATATGTTGGTCCTATTTGACTCCTTTATACGGCGTCAGGGATTCTTGGAGAAATGGCTGGCTCCAGGGGTGGGACAGAGTAGAGGCAGGACAGAGATATGCTGAAAATAAAACTAAAAAAATGATGAAATGGGACCCCCTACACACACACATGGAGGTGCGCAAATCTGGGGAGGAGGTGGCAAAATCATAAAAATGGCTAAATAAGCAGGGTGTGGGAGCTCAGGCCTTTAATCTCAGCATTCTGGAGGCAAAAGTCAGAGGATTGCTGTGAGTTCAAGGCCAGCCTGGACTATAGAGTGAGTTCCAGGTCAGCCCAGGATAGAATGAGAATCAACTTTGAAACAAACAAAAATATTTAAATAGTGAGTTATAAACCTCTGGAAAATAATGTACTTGCTCTTACTGATGCAAACAGTGGAGAGAAATTGTTTTGCTTATAATAAACACAGGGGACCTGGAGTTGGAAAGTCATCATTTTTGTGACATCGGAATAAAGATTGCATTAGACAGAATTATCAGTGGATAGCAAATTTAAGGTGGAAAATTGACATCATATGGAATGTTCAAACAGACTGCATATTGGCTTTAAAAAGCAAAAAGCAGCAATGATACGTTCATTGGAGAAGTCAAACACCTTGAGAGAGTCGTCAAAGTGGACTTCCATTGTCAATGGTGGGTGAATAGCACGTCCCTGCATTTGTGAAGCACCGAGGACACAGTATCTGGGAAGAAAGAACAAACTTCAGTGAAATTATGTGGAAATAGCAGAGAAGCAAGCCATTTGAAAAGTAGCACCCGCCACCTAGAAAGAAGGGACAATGCCTATATTTTAAGACAATGCGAGTGTCATAAAAACAGAGTGAAAATATTCCAGCTCAAAAGCAGCTCAAGAGAGCTAACTCAATGTAATTCTGGCTGTGTATGAGATCCCATTCTGGGGGAGAAAAAAGGTACTAAAGAAAATAATATTAGTGGGGAAACAGCTACAGGAAAGTCCCTGGGCTCGCTGGCCAGCCAATTTATTTGTAAACTTCAGGTCTATAAGAAACCCTGTCTCAAAAACAGGTACATGGAATTCCCAAGGATGACACTTGTCCTCAATACACGTGTGCACATGGATACACACACCCACACACAAGTGAGCACCCACCTCCACACACACAGCACATTAAAAATAATATTGGTTAAATTGACATATTGTAATATGGATAGTATATTACATAAAAGTGTATCAATGTTACATCTACCGATGTTGGTGACAATACTGGAATTATGAACATTTCTATTTATAGGAAATATACCCTGAAGTATTTGAAGGCCAAGTCCCATGTGTAATCATCACACTCTTGAACAGTTCCAGAGAAAAAAAGAGTATGAACACAGACATACACACACAGAGTTTTCGGTTCATTTATATATTATTCTGTTGGGTCTGAGTTTGTGCAAATGACGAGGCAGGATCCGAATGAGCTCAGAAGCAGGAGATCTTTATTGCTGTGGACTTGCAAGCTAATCGATTAGGGACACAGCCAGACTCGGGAGCTGGGACTGTGTCCTCAAAGTGTTGGCTCTCAGGATTTTGAAAGAAAAAAAAAAAACACAAACAAGTGCTGGCCAGTGGCCCAAGGGAGGAGTTGGGGAATCTTTTAACAGGATTGGTCAGGTCCAAGTGGGGAGATGGCCTGGGGTCCACTCTTAGGAGCTAGTAGTCTCAAAATCATGATGTTGGCAAACTCTGCCATGGTGACTTCAACAGGACTGGTTGGACTCAGAGGTGGGGTAGGGGAGTAAGAACTTGCAGTTACAGTAGCAGCTAGAATAATAGTACATTAGTCATTTTGACATGGCTGCTGAGGAAACTAGAAACAGGTAGGGTGGGCTGGAGAGATTGCTCAGTGGTTAAGGCACTTGCCTCCAGTGCCTAAGGCCCCCGGTTCAATTCCCCAGTACCCACATAAGCCAGACCCACAAGGTGGTGGCCCTGGTGCTCTCTCTCTCTCTCTCTCTCTCTCTCTCTCTCTCTTTGAAAAATGAATAAATAAAATATTAAAAAAACAAGAAACAGGTAGGTTATTTTGACCTGGGTTCTGGGAAAACTAGGAGCAGATTGGTTGGGTTGAGGGCCCAGGACAGTTGGTGTTTTTTATTTTTTTCCTGGAACAAGGGGTTACAGAGAAGTCATAACAGTTAACAAAATGGAGGCCCTCTGGCCAACCTTAGCCCTTTAATTCTAACAAAATCTCAGAATTCATGTCAATATCAGTGTGCAATAACGGTAACAATTGTCAAGTGTCACCTAATCCTGAAGAGAGCTCCTTCTGAAGGGCTAGCATTTGTGCTGACTCAAACAAAGCAAAGAGAAAAACACCAGCATGGAAGCATTAGGCAGACTGAGGAGATGAGGGAGAACTTCCAATCAGAGAGAACAGTGAATGTGACAGTCCCAGAGGGAAGGAGCTTTGTGTGACTACTGGGTAGAGGAAAGGTCACCGTGTTTGGAGACTAGAGAGTGAGGAAGAGTGCTAAGTGATTAAACCCTAGCTAGCAGGGACCTGGTCATTTTGGCCTCATTCACCACAGCAAGGCACTTAGAACTTGTCATTTCAATGGGGAGCAAGCAAAGTTTGTGCAATTAAGTGGTATGATCAGATTTTTATTTTCAAAGACAGCTCTGGTTGAGGCTATAACTCTAATAGATCATTTGCCTAGTGTGTTGAGGGCCCTAGTTTCAACCCCAGCATGACAGGGTGGGCAGAAGAGAGAGAAGTTCGGCTGTGTATGGCTTGGGGTGGAATATAAGTGAAAAATGGTGGCTGTTTCGTCTGGAATAAAACAGTGGAATTGATGAGAAATAACCATGATTGGAAGATATTTTGGAGTTTGTATCTGTTACTTTCTCATTGTTAAGACAAAATATTTGACAAAAATGAGTTTAGGCAAGGAAGGGTTCATTTCCAGGTCTCGTTCTATGATGGCAATGGAAACTGGTCACATTCAGTCCAACAGTAAGGATGCAGAGCAGAGTGATGAGCGGTGGTGCTCAGCCAGCTCACTCCCTTTTATTTGGTTGAATGTTGCCACCCACAGTTGAGATGGGTGTTTCCACCTCAATTACTACATCAAGATAATCCCTCACTGATGAAAGTCAACATAAACCATCACAAAGCTAGAGCTGCCAGCACTTGTTAGAAAAGGAGAATCAAGTGGCTTGAGATGCTGGCACCGTGCACTGTGGATACAGGATGTTCTGAGAGGGGATACTCTGATGATGAGGAAACTTTGGAAATTATCAGGTACTTGAGTGGCTATGACAGTCTGGCCATTGTGTAGACATATCTGAAACTGAGAAGACTGAAGTAAAGAGAGAGAATAGAGAGAGAGAGAGTTGGAAAGAGAAGAAACAGAGAGACTTGTGATCAATCGGCATATCCTGTGGTCACTTACTGAGAGACTGTACAAGGGAAGAGAACTTTGGAAGACCTGATCATCAAACTTTAGAAATTAACTTGACCAGCAATATATGCTCAGAAATTGTAGTTGGAATAGAAGAAAAACAAGGAGGAAGAAATGTACCAGAAAGCACATCTGGGTAAGAACTGCTGAGAGGTTAATACAAGGAGATCAGAAGAGTAGTCATTGGACTTGGTCGGATGGAGGTGGTTTGTGATGTCAAAATGAACATCTCAGCTAAACTTGGATCATCATCATCATCACCATTATTATTATTATTATTATTATTATTATTATTATTATTATTTTGAAGTAGGCTGACCTGGAATTCACTCTGTAGTCACACGGCGGCCTTGAACTCATGGTGATCCTCCTATCTCTGCCTCCCAAGTGCTGGGATAAAAGCCACATACAACCATTCCTGGATAAAATGGTTTTTAATAATCTATATAATTTGCTGTTGGCAAATAAATTGATAGGTAGCTAAGAGTAGTGATTTCTTTCTGAATTTTTTGAAAACTGCTATCAACATTTCACCTGGTTGTCTGCCAGAAGTTTAGCACCAAGAAAATTTTGTTAATGAAAACACTATTTTGTTGTGATCAAATCAGAGCATCTCAGGATTAGAGCTGTTAATGTATTATCTATGCTCAGATGAGGTTATGTAACTTCAGTTAACAGACTTCACTATGCTTCCATTCAATAGGTCCAGACACTCTCACCTGGTATAACATATATTTTGTGTACCAAATATAGTAGATAATAGGTTTATATATTCCTAAAAATAAGGCTTCCATTTTACATCTCAAGTCCAACATTTATATCCCTGTCTTGCATAAACATTTATCATCTCAGATAGTGCAACATACTCTGCTATATAGTTAACCCATTCCATAGGACTCCGGCAGGGCACATAAGCAGTTCTTGCCAACAAAGAGGCTCTTTGCCCAAGCCAGAGTGATTAAATGTAACAGGCCATTTGAACCAACTCTGAACTTGATCTAACATGAGGTCTCTCTGACAAAGCTGTGAGAAAAGACATATTTCTTCTCTGGTTGTGTGGGTTACACTCATGAAGTATGTCTTTAAGTATTTAACTGCATAGATTAGTCCTCTTGTCTACCAGTTCAAAGTTATTGGAGAGAATGTTTTCAAGAACTATAGATATATTTCTTTCATAAAAATATCATCAGAAACTTTCTCCTATCTTATCTATGCCTGAAACCACTCTGGACCTTTAGTTAAATGAACAAAAAGGACATTTTTCCCTTAACTATTCAGAGGAGAATTTCTAGTCTTTCACTTAAAAGAGCCATGACTAGCACATGAATTTGTACATGAAAATGAGATCTGGCAAGCAGCAACCTTATGTAAGCTGAGTTCAAGTAGAATGTCATATGGCCATGAAACAATTGAATAAACTGTGTGGTGTGCTTTGGGATACAGATGATGTGCTTACCCAGACTGTGACTTGACTACATTAGTCAAAAGATATTCAGGAGCCAGGCCTGGTGGCACACACCTTTAATCCCAGCACTCAGGAGGCAGAGGATCGCTGTGAGTTCGAGGCCAGTCTGAGACTACATAGTGACTTCCAGGTCAGCCTGCACTAGAGGGAGACCCTACCTCAAGAAAAAAAAATTAGAGAGAGAGAGAAAAAAAAGAAGAGACTTGTGCATCTGACAAAGATATCATAATTGACACTAGAATTGCCCTCTTGCCACAAACCATTGAACAAATTGTTTTCAGGTAGCAGATAACAAACATCATGGTGTGCTTTGAGAGGGCCAGCTCACTGCCTGGAGGAAGTTCCCAGGAGCAATGCCGTGGGGAGGGAGCCAAGAAAAGCCCAGCAGCCTTCTACTGCTCTACACTCTAGCACCCACCGTGAGAGCTAGGGTAGCTCGGGCTTAATTGATGGAGAAATCCACATTCTCAGGTGAGGGTCTGATGACTTCCAATTCTATGAGGAATGTTAGTAGACTCCAGCCTCGTGAGGGTCTGGTTGTAGTCATTACAGCTGCTCTGATTTCAGAACAACAATGGTCATGTCAGATCTAGAAGACAGAGTTCAACTACAATAACTCTCTTTGTTGTGAGTAGCACAGTGATAAGTGTGTGCTTAGTTAAATATGGGGACCTGGATTCAACCTCCAGCATTACACACACACACACACACACACACACACACACACACACACACACACAATAAATCTCTTAAAAGATTATAAACTTGTAAGAGTGATTTGAATATGTCCTAGAATAAAGCTCAGAAACAATGTTTAATAATATGAATGGCCAGAAAATAGCCAGTGAAATTCTCAATGTTTGACATGTAACCAAATATTAGCAAGCATTCCAACAAACAGGAAAACAAGACCCTTTATAAATAAAAAGAAAATCAAAATAGAAACAGTAAAGCAATTATTATAACTTATTCCCAGTGGAGAGAAAAGCAGAAGCATGATAAGGAAAGACAGGAAAATCATCAAAACTGGTTGTTCAGAAATCATCCATACAGTGTCAGAGTGTATTTTTAATATAATCAGGGGCCTGGAGAGATGGCTCAGTGGTTCAAACACTTGCCTGAAAACCCAGTGACCTGGGTTTGATTCCCCAGTACCCACATAAATCTGGATGCACAAGGTGGTGCATGCATCTCGAGTTCATTTGCAGTGGCTGGAGGCCCTGTCATGCCCATTCTCTGTGTCTCTCTTGTCTCTATTTCTCTCTGCTTGCAATTAAATAAATAAATATTTAAAAAACACACACTCAGAGAAACTGCAACCAAAAAGGACCTGACAATGTGTATTAGTCAAGATTCTCTAGAGAAACAGAATTGATAGAATGAATATGTATTTTAAAACAGATTTACTGGATATGAGCTGGGCAATCCAACAATAGCTATCTACAGGCTTGAGCATTGAAGAACCTGGTAGCTACTCAGTCTATGAGTCTACAATCTGGCACTGAAGGCCTGGAGGATTCCTCGAGAGCCACTAGACTTCAGTAAACATGAGAAGCTGAGGAAACTCGACTCCGATGTCCATGAAGGTCAGCTGATGCAGGGTAGATGCAAGCACCACTGAGAAGCAAGGACAATCAGGTAAAAAGCACACTAGCTAGTAGCGTAGGCAGCTGAGCAAAAGGCTCTGTGTTCTCTTGGAATTTCTTTATGTGTGATCCACTACCAGAAGGGCCATCCATTCTGGAGGAAGGATTTCCTCCCTCAGTGAATCATCCTAAAAACAGCCTCACAAAGCACCCCCCAGCTAAACCTGTCTGAAAACAATCTCATCCACCACACAGTTGTCATTTACAAATCTAGGTGTTTCTCAACCCATTTGACCTCACAATGTAGATTAATTGTTACATACTACCTACTATTTTCAGATGTTAGGATTGAATAACTGAACTCACATGCCATTCAGAAAAGTAAATGCATGTAAAAATCAATCATTAATATTAACTAATAAAAAGGCTGTTTATCTCATTTGCATATTTCACACACCTGCTCTGCTGGGTTGATTTAATCTTGATGTCCCACCTGCTCTTCTTGTCAGTCCTTCTAGTTTGACTGAACTTCCTCTCATCTTCTTCAGCTGACTGTGGTAATAATGCCCAGGCCTCCCAGAGGTCAGTGTAATCTCTGCTTCTTTTCCCACTTGGTTTAGTCTGTCCTGCTGTTTGTCAAATTCACTGTTCTCTTTCTGACAACAGGGAACCTTGAAAGTCATCCAGTCCAATCACTAGGACTCCACCTGTGATATGTATTATAAAGAGTTTATTTTATTTTTCTATTTATTTTAGAAAAAGATATATATATATATATATAAGCCAGATTTATAAAGTTTTTATTACTGAACTAATGAGTTTGACTAAATCCCATAATGTGAACGATTATATTTTAGTTATAATCTATAATATTATAGTAGATCATAGTAGATAACACACAGTAGTCTATTATATAACATAACATCGCATGGGATTCTAACCTACATTTGCAAATGCGATTTCTGCTACCTAAATTAGAATTAATTATGTTGTTAACAACTATTATTTTTGAATAAGTTACATTCCAAGAAAGTGCTTTTTTCCTTCTTTTACTGGTGTGTGTGTGTTGTGCATATATATGATGGGTGTGAGTGTGGGCGCATAGTGTGTCACGATGCATGTGTGAAGAACAGAGAACAACCTCCCGGTGTTGGTTCTTGCCTCTGTCTCCTTTGAGGCAGAGTCTCATGTTGCCCCATCACCTTGCTCCTGAGCTCTCAGTGGCACCTCCTCTCTGCTTTCCTGATTCCCAGTACACACAGCTGGGACGACAAACACTGCCATAGTGTTCTGCTTTTTACATGGGGGCTGGCCTTCCAAACTGAGGTACTCCAGCTTGGGTGCAAGCGCTTTATCCACTGAGCTGTCTCCCCAGTCCCCAAGGAAGATTTCCATGTGCTATGTCATTTCATTCTCACCACATCTCTCATAGCTTGTTTCCTTTTGATATCATTAGTTTACAAATGACAGGATTGAGCTTCAGAAAGGTTAAGTGACAAAACACATATATTCTAGAAGGTAATGGTCCTGGTTTGCAGTAGATGCCCTTCTGACTTAGAAACCGGTTCTTATCCTTTCTGCTATAAGGACTGACTGAGGGTGTCATGAATAGAGAACTAGCGCTTTTTATTCTGCTTTGAATAGTGTGTTACTAAAGCACAGAAGAGAGTCACGGTGTTAAGGTTAAAAATACTCTGCAAATATACAGATAGAAATAAGTCTGAAAGAGAGAGACAGAGAGAGCAACTATACTATTCTATACCTTGAATCATCTATGGAGTCAAAACAAGTATGAAGTCCAACTGTAGTTAGAAATCAATTTCTCTCTGTTTTGATAGCTTCTTTCTCCACTTTAAACTGTCCTAATCGGCTTTCCCACTGTGACTTATTTCCGGTAATTTATAGTCCAAATAACAGCATCTTCACACCTGGTGGGCTATGGAGCTGTGCATGCTGGGAATGGTGAGGAGTGGGAGAGACAGGGGAGGTAGGATACAAGCCATTGTCACTTCAAAATGAAGACACGAGCTCTGTGGATGGTGGGAACTGGCCAAAGGCAATAGAATCAGAACAGCAGGAGCACCTCACATGCAAAAGCAAGCTTCCCTGGCAAGCGAATGGCAGGGCATCTGATGGGAAATAACACATTTTATTCAAGCAATTTCTTCCATCCGTTAAATTGTGCGTCTTTAATCATTAAATGCACATTCATTAATTTATCCTGGAAGCATTTCTTATCCTGCCAGGCATTATGCTTGGTACAGAGCATGTCAAAAATAAATAGATAATTCCACATATCAAAATCTTTACTGTCTGGTAGAAAAATCAAATACATAGATATATAGATAGATAGATAGATAGATAGATAGATAGATAGATAGATAGGTAGAGATAGATATGATACAGATAGATATATAGATGATATAGATAGATTGATCAGATTAGATATAGATATAGATCTTGATGTCCACCAACCAAACACCCCCAGGAATACAGCTGTATACACACAAGGTTGGGTTTATTATTTGCTACAACAGGGGATACTTTGGGCCATGAGGGATAAAGGGCAGTCTGGGGGTTGGGCTGTATGGTAGAATACCCTGTGGATCCCATGCTCTGAGAGTGTGGGCACTGCTCTGTAATTCCGTATCCTAATACTTTTTACCTGTGGGGAGAGGAAAAGGAAGGAGTTATATCTGTAACATGTCTAGTAGCGGCCATTCCTGTAAGTGGGGAAACGGGTGTTTGGGCAGTATTGTGGTTAGCACCATATCTTGCTTTGGCCAGTGTTCAGACATGGATGTGGCGGGTTCCTGCTGTTGCTTTGAACTTGAACTGATTATCAACAGTGTAACAAACTGTGATTTTGGTAGTCTGTGAAAATGTTATGATAGGCTGCTATGAAATTATGTTGTACCTTGGTAAGTGCTGGGTTGCAAGAACACATGCGGTTTGAAAGCCTGATAAATATTGCTCATGAATAGGTATTCATGTGAATGGTGTCTTTAAGAGGATGTAGGAATTCACTAAAAAAGGGGCCAAAGGTCATTTCTAAGCCAAAACAAAGTGTTTGAACACACGCAAGACCAAGGAAATGTAAGTAGTAGAATGAATGAGAGAGTTGAGGTGAGAGGCTACAGTCAAGCGTGGTGCTGCTAAGCTAGTCATACGGAGTCATCAGAAATGACTTGAAACAGAATGCGTCAAAAACTGACTTTACCAGAAATATGGGAACAAACTCATTCGAGGACATTACGAAGACAGAAAAATTAGAAAACTACGTTAGAGAAGCAATGATGAGTGTTTAAACTGAATCAGTCGCAATAGATGAAGGACAGAGGGGATACAGGCATTTATCGCATCCTAGACTAGACTAGATTACGCCCTCCATCCAAATGTAAATTGCACTGAAATGTAAGTACAGGCATTCAGGAAGACTTACTCACCACTAGGCAACTAACAACTCATATGATTTAGCTCAGGATAATTGCTCAATGACTGTTGACTCCATGAATGAATTGTGTAGGCTGGGGGAGACGTCAAGGAAGAGAAGCTGGAAATGTTTCCATGTCACGGGGCTGGGTAAATGGTGACTGAGTAAAGTGAAATGAAGGAACATCCTTGTAGAAGAAATTAGCCTGATTTTGACTGTACCCACAAGCCAAAATAGACATTGTTTGATTTAAACATTTGCCTTTTATCCAGTGGTATTTTTAAACGGACAATAGCATAAATATGTTGGTGAACTGCATAAGAATCCAGAGTCCAAAAGTAAGGTTAATAAGTTGCTTCTGTGCTGAAAACTGTCCTTCGGTGGATAAAAACCCTAGATGTATTCATTATATTTGGTGCCAAAGGAGACTGAGATAAAAGATAAACTTTTGGAAAGTAGAGTTGCTGAACATTTGTTGTATATTTTTGCAAATAATTTCTTTAAGGAGGACATTTGGGTTGTATGGCATGGTTTCACACTGATTATACTTGGCAACCCATTTCTAATGACTAGAAGGAGGCTTAAGTGAGAGCTCCAACTTCTACCAGTAGGTGAGGTAAGAATCTGGAGTTCTCTCCCTCACTCTCCTGGATCACTTCCTCTAGGGTCAGTTAATAGCCTGTGACATGATGAGAAAATTCAAGCAGTCCTGTGGAAGAGGTCATCTGTTGCAAATACCTTTCCATGGCTAGGATAAAACACCCAATTAAAAGCAGCTAATGGAAGGAAAGGGTTCTATTAAGCTTACAGTTTCAAGGGTAAGTTTCATAGTGGATCAAGCTGAAAGCTGACTCATAGATCAACTTATCAGTGAGAGACAACAGCAAGAGTAAGTAAGCTTGCCAGCACTGGTAGGTTGGCCAGATTATAAAACCTCGCAGTCTGCCCCAGGGACACACCACCTCCAGCAAAGCTCTACCTCCCAAAGGCTTCACCAGCTGGGGACTAAGTAGAAGGCTTAAACTCAAACACGTGAGGCTATGGGGGACGTTTTACATTCAAACTGCTACACCAGGTAAAGAGAAGCATGCCTGGCCAAAGCCAGTGCATGAGCTGAGAGAATATTAGATGACCACAGTCCCTGGACAACGTAGTTGAACTTTATGGGAGATAAAGAACCAGAACTATCCCACGAATCAGCTAATCTGCCCACAGATGCCTGATCCACAGGAATGTGGGCACATCATCTGTTGTCTTAAGTCATTAAATTTTGAATTAATGTGTTATATACATCAACAGCAACCCTACAAGTTATTTCAGGTTATGTGTTTATTATCAAGTTGATAGGAATTTTTGCACGCAAGTCTTCATGGGATGCATGCTTTCATTTCTTTTGCTTGACTGTATGTTTTGCTTCATTTTTTCCTTTTGCTTCATGTTGTTTTCCATGCGCTTGTCAAGTCCACTGAACAAGGTCATAAGTGTCAGGTGCCTACTTAATATTCCACATGCTCATCCCCATGTTAATTGTCTAGCAGATGATCAATATTCTGAAGTGAGATAAATTGAGAACAATAACAAATACTCAAATGACTTTTAGCAGACACTTAGGAAGGCGGTGATTCAGTGTTGCTGGTGGGTACAGACTGACCTAGTCTGTCCCCATCCTATGATCTGTTTTAGGTTCAGGAAAGCAATGGAACTTGCAGTCCATAAAGAAGGTTTAACCTCCAGGTGATGTGAATTCTAATTTAAGGGTCATGCTTAACGGGGAGAATTATTCCACTTAAATACTGGCAAATATCTTGACACATTTCTCAAAATAGAAAAAAAAATGTAATTGATCACCTAGCCAAAATGTCTTTTCTATTTTAGCTGCCTTTCAACCAATTTAAGTTTTGTTTAGAGGAATTCACTATGGCACTGAGAATCTGGGGGTTTCTTCTTGCTCGCAGATATGATTGGAGAAAAACAGATGGAAAGAACAGAGGATGCCTTGTGTTTAGTGGGCTTCTATTGGTTCATTTCCTTTATCTGGCATGGAGAGAGAGCATTTTGGTTTTTAAATGGGTATAATTATCTCAGAGAAACTTTCTGAGCAAAAATGGTGCTACCAAACTTATTCACAATAGACTTCTTTATATTAAATATATTTAGGGGTATAGAAATTACACCATGTTTTTTTTCTTTCTTTTTGCATGGATATGTATTTGTAATATATATATGGGGTGCACATGGGGGGTGTGCATGTGTGTGGAGACTGGAGGTTGGCATTGGTTGTCCTCCTCTTTATTTGCTAAGGCAGGGTCTCTCATTTGAGTCTAACTAGCCAGCTTACTTCATGGAGCCACATCTGTCTGCCAAATCCTGGAATTACAGGTGGGCAACTATGTCATGCCCACATTAATGTGGGTGCTGGGGATATGAACTCAGGTCTCCATGCTCATATGGCAAGCACTTTATCCATTGAGCCACCTTCCCAGCCCTTCCATAGTAGATATTGAGAACTAATAGCAATATGGACTTCTAAAAATAATAATGATAGTCTCTATTTTGCAACTGCCAATAAATTAGAATTAAAGTTGTTAGCACAGGAATGCAAATAGGAAAAAAGGTATCACTATTTAACTTTTACCATCCAGAATGCAATATGGTAGACTGTTTGTATCTATGGGTTGTCAGAATCAACCAAACCTAGACTGAAAATATTCAGGGGAAATGTGCACCTGTACTGAGTGTGTCATCATTTAGTATAACAACTAATTACATCCCATTTGCATAGCATTGGCTTTTATAAGTAATCTAGAGACAAGTTAAAGGGTACAAGAACAGATGTATAGGTTAGATGCAAACAGTACACCATTTTCTATAAGGGACTTGGGCATCTATGGACTATGATATCCACTGGGAATGGGGAGAACATCCTTGGAACAAGTCATCCATAGACACTGAGGAGTCACTACAACTTTTATTGGAGAAAAATTAGAGCAAAACGAGTTTTTAAACTGTTATTGCTTTCCTTAGGTAACCAGCATTGGTAATTTTAACACAAAACGTGTTGCCTACAGGAGGACCCTAAGAACAGAAAGACTGGTGGAAGAAACCTGTGCTCAGCCTGACTGGTTAGGATGTGAAGTAGACTGAGCAGAAAGGTGCGGAAGCAGTGAGGTGAGGAAACGTCAGGCCTCTTGATCCTCTCTCTGGTTCTAGAGCCCCAACACAAAACACATGGGGGCTCCAGAAACATCCCGCAGGAAGGCTAGTGCCCAAAGATCCCATAGCTATTGGCATACATTCTTCATTGTCAAATGAGCAGAAGGTCGGTACCCAACCACTTTCAACATGGAAAGTAACAGTTCAGTGAAATTTAGGCAGACAGCAGGTAGATACGGGAGTGTGGTTTCCCATGTCAGAAATCCTGCCCTGGGGAAGGAGCAGAGGGGTAGGGACAGCATCCACTGAAACCACAGAACTTTCTGATTGGGACTTTCAGCACAACACAAGTGACCAATGTGATAGATATTCACGGGAAAGCAGTACCAAGAACAATCCCCCAGAAGACTAGTTGAGAGGCTGAAAATTGTCAGGCATATGAAAATATAGTGACTATGAACTATTGCTGCACCTGCATTTCTTCATTTGCTACGACTGTTTAATCCTGCACTCACGTTCTTTTCTTGTGTCATATATATATATATATATATATATATATATATATATATATATATATATATATATATATATAAGCATTTTAAAGATTAAGTATTTATGTGAATTGAAACATGTGGGCTTGAGTCCATTATAGTATGATACATTTCTTCACCTCCTTATTTGATATTTTATTTGCAGGAAACTATGCATTGTGGATTTCAAAATAAGGTGCACTGATATCTCTGAGCTTCTACCTATTGTAGAGACAGATAGTCAGACAGACAGACAGACAGACAGACAGACAGACATATTAACAATCACATTGCTATGGGGTAATGGTAATACTAGTACCACAGGTTGGAAAAGCAAACAGAGACCAGAGGAAGCATGAATTGCTCAGGGAATGCTTCAAAGGAGAGGAGCAGTGAGTTGAGGTACATGGGTGAGCAGAGATATTTCAGACTACAGAGAAGCCATCTTGTAGCAGGGTCACATGAAGAAAGCATTCCTGCTAGATAAGTCTAATTAGTTTCAGAAAATAAGTCATGCTGTAGCTTAGTAGTGCACAGAGACTTTGGGAATTTAATCTGATGTAGAATCACTGGAGGCTTCTGAAAATGTGGTTGGAAAATATGCAATGGCTGATCATTCAAATCTCTAAAAGTAGTAAAAATAAATGAGTTCTGAGAATATTAACTTCTTCCTGGTCCAAAGGTTAAAAATGTCCAAAAAAAAATATATAAGAACCAGCCAGACCATGGCTGAAACAACAAGATTTAAAGCAGATAAAAGCTTTCAGGTCAGCATTCGATGTGGGAGAAAAGCATAAAAGGGCTTTATCACCAGTGTGAAAAAAGCATTAGGTAAAAAAACACATGGTAAACTCTGGAAAATAAGTTTTGCCTTTGATATTCTCTGAAATATTTTTCAGGTTGGAACAATCTTTTTTTTTTGAAATTTCATTTACAACCCAGGACAATCTTAGGATAAGCAGCACAAACTCTCCCATGTGATTACCTGCCTTCAATTTCCTTACATTTTCCCTGTGGAGACACCAAAAAAATCCCTGTGGGCTTCAGAATAGCTTATGTACCTTAGTCGTGCAATATTCCATTTGAACTGATATCACTTGTAAGTGTTTATGATTTAAAAATCATGTGGTATGACATGGTAAAATAGCCCCAAAGAATATCATAGCATTTCTATAATCATTTGACCCAATCATGAGTTCTAACACCCAAGAAAATGTACCTGACTTCAAAAGACATGTTTCCCAGGCTGGAGAGATTGCTCAGCGATTAAGGCACTTGCCTCCAGTGCCTAAGGCCCCAGGTTCAATTCCCCAGGACCCACATAAGCCAGACCCACAAGGTGGTGGCCCTGGTTAGCTCTCTCTCTATCTCTCTCTCTCTCTCTTTCTCTTTCTCTCTCTCTCTCCATCTCTCTGCTTGAAAATGAATAAATAAAATATTTTTAAAAGACACGTTTCCCTTGACAAATACCAGTTTCAAAGTAGAGGAAAGCTGCTCACACACAGAACAGAGCTAAGTGTGTGTGTTAGCACTGAACCAACCCAGATTCCCACTGTACCAGGTTGGTCTGCCCATACTTAGCTATGAGGGGCTTTCTCTCTGGTCATTAAGGAATATTGCTTACAAAATCCAGTTGTTAGATAATTATTTCAAAGTTGGTGAGATTACGCTAGTATGACAGCTAAGCAATGCACGAGTACCTCCAATTTAATGAGTGTGCTCTGATGATTCTGGTGGGGACAGCAGCAAAGAGGTCATTTCCAGGGAGCCTCACTTAGACTTCATCACGTAGGCACAGCATCCTCTCACACACGTGTCTCAAGGCATTCCCAGATGACTTGCTTAAGAGCAAGGCTGTTACCATGAGCCCTGTCAGACTGGGTGGAAAAGAGTCTTTGGTTTGCTTCTCAGGTGTGCTACACTTTACAAATGGTGTGCTAGGTCCAGCAAAATTTTTACATTGAAAATTACTTAATCTGTGTTAAATCCACTCTATATAAGATTGAGAGGGAGGAGGAGGAAGACCCCTCCCACAGGTACATAGGCCATGGCTTCAGATAGTGACCCAGTGACCTCACGTCATCATGCTATCAAGGACACTCCAGGCTGGAGCCTTCCCACTCCCCCCCCCCAGAAAAAACCTTTAAAGGTCCTAACTCAAGCTTGCTGGGCTGGAGTGGTGCCTCTTCCCCTCCTCTGATATCATTACTGACATCAGAGGGGGGAGGAGAATTTTCCTTTTAACGTGTGTGCTATGTCTTTTCACTTTTTGGTGAGTCTGTGCACTTTTGATGATGATTTGTAAACCTCACAGACCATGTGGTGACTGGGTTGCTCCCCTATTCCATTCCCCCTTCCCTTAAACTGACTCTAATCCAGAATAAACATGTGTGATGAGAAAATGCTTTCTGTCAGAAAGTGCCCAATTCTTTGGCATTTTGAGACATGAACTCAGAGGTAAGTGCAAGGGTGAAATCCCAGGTGTTCACCGCTGTGCCCAGTTCCCGCTACAAGACAGTCCAAAAAATGTGAATCTTAATGTCTTTAATGGTAATGAGCATTTGAAACTATATCTATATAATGAAATACCAGCATTTGGGATAAGACAAATCACCAACTGATTTCTTGTTTAAGAAATGAAATAGTTCATCATGACATTTGTCAAATTCAGGGCAAGTGGTGATATTTTTCTCAGTTCCCATGTCAGAAGAGTTAAAGGAGTGGATTTTCCACCGAGGAGTCTGACATTACTGATGAAATTTCTTGGGAGAAAACTTTTTTTTTAAGTATTAAAGTTTTAATGTAGCCTTGCTCTGGAGGAGAGTAGATTTAACTTAACAACCATGACAACCTGAGATAACAGCCTTAAAAAGAACAAAGTGGTTTTTTTTTCTGGATATTTTTCCAATACATTATATAAAAATACCAACCTTAAAACCCTATGTTCTGATAGTTCTTCTGTTGCCCCACAGCTCCTAGAAAAGGGTTTCTTCCCTTCCTTTGGATTGGGGAGTGGAAGGAATTTATATGTTCATGACAGAGGAGATGAAGCTTGTCTCTCCTCTACTCACTGTTTCTGGGTGGTCACAGCACATTGCTCCTGAAGCGGATTCCTGCCTATCTGAAGAGCAGAGAACTTTGGCTTCATGGAAATGCATTCCTTTGGCTGACATTCTGTAGTGATGAGCAAGATGAGGGAACAGGAGGTGAAGACAAGAGCCTTTACAGAATGGACACAGGATATTTATTCATTTTCAAGCAGAGATACAGAGAGAGAGAGAGAGAGAGAGAGAGAGAGAGAGAGAGAGAGAACCAGGGCCACC
>PVHP010019498.1:0-31784 GCA_004024765.1 Zapus hudsonius
ATCCTCAGCTGATGGCAGTTTGGGTTTTACAACCTCGATGAAGCTGTGTTGTTGGGGGCAGGCTTATGGGGTTATAAGCCAGCTTCCCCTTGCCAGTGTTTGGCACACCTTCCTGCCACTGTTTGCAGTGCTGTGGCAGAGGTGATGTCCAGCCCTCTGCTCATGCCATCATTTTCCCTGCCAGAATGGAGTCTCCCCTTGAGTCCATAAGCCAAATAAACCCATTCCTCTACAAGCCACTTTTGTTTGGGTTCTTTCTGCGCAGCAACTAGAAAGCTGACTGCAACATTTTCCTATTGTGTTTTCTTCAGAAAGAATAGTGTCCATAAGGTGTAGAGCTTCCACCTTAAAGGGCTAAATTTCCGTGGTACCCATGGACACTGAAAAAAAAATCAAGCTGGAACTGAGCTGAAAGCCTCCTGCCTGCTGATTATAAAAGTGCTTCAGAGTGCTACACAGGCTGCTTGGGGAGAGAAGTCATCAATAGTCTTAGTTACCAGTGGACACTGTCAGCTATATAACTAACCAAAACAGGAAAGATGGTACAATAGTGGCATGACTGTTATGTGAGTAACCAACTTCTCTTTCACTGGACTTGAGGCCTGTTCCACAGAAGGGAATTCATGCCTGGTGCTAAAAGCCTATGGCTGGGAGGTCATATACCCAGTGAGGAAATGGCTACTGTTGTTTAGCTGAATATATATGTTCTCATCAAATTGCCCTCTAAACAGTTTTGTTCATTTCCGTAGATTAGTCCTAATCTCCTTTGGCCAGACAAGCTTCTTTTTGCAATTGGCATAACTAGTATGGATACTCAAAACTCATCAAAGTGCTGAAAGTAAGTGACCACCGAGTGCTAAGCACTACATGAGACATCTATATCATCCCCTTCAAAGCTCAGAGAAAATTAGAGAAGAGGAGGCAGAAAGAATGTAAGAGCCAGAGAATGGGGAAGAATGCTTAGGAATGCTGTCTTCCAGATAAGGCCTCACAGCAACTGTCACTGCCTGCACAATGCTGGGTCCATCAGCACTCTATCATAGAAGATGGGGGGGTTAAAAAAATCTCAAAGTAGAAGATGGACTTGTTGGAAAAAGGGGTTCAGTATAAGAGGGCTATAGAAAGAAGGAACAAAGTAAAATAATGGGAGTTATGATCAAAATGATAGGGTGATGATCAAAATGCATAATGTACATACATGAAAATTATCCAAACAAAAGTTTGTAAAAGAGTTCAGAAATAAAGAAAAGGAGCAGACAATAAATGTTCCAGGAATTTGGGTTGAAACTAATGGGTGATGCAGCAAAAAGATGATAAGAAGACACCAGTTCTAATCCAATAAGAGCTGTGCCACTTTGAGGTCCATAAACTTCAAGATTCCTAATTTCTTTGTCTGCAGATTAGTCGTTTAAAACTGTTGCCACCAATATGTTCCTTCTTCAACATTATGTGTAAAATACTTTTGAACATAATGGCATATCTAAATAAATGAAAAACTATCGCACCCTCCCACCCTTAAAGGGTGTCATGTCTTCACAAATTCATGATAGAGGCAAGTCTATGTACATATATACCTATATGTTTTTTTACATATGTGTATGCTTATATATGTGGCTCTGTTTCCCTAAGAAAATCCTTAAAGCATATGTTTTTGGGTTAATGTAAAGTAAGAATTTACATGAATAAGAAAGTATAGAAACTAGAGTGAGTCCCTACCTAGAAAAAAAAAATTTTAAGTGTGGAAAGCAAAAGAACTTTAGAATGAACTATTTCATTGTCAATATAGTTTTATTAATTTTTGAACACTTACAAAGCAGATGTGTCATAACAAAACCTTCCACAGTATGTTCCTGTATTAAAATTCTCAATAAAATTTTTCTAAACCTTCCATTAGTCCAGTGAAATACACAAATTTACTATATCTAAGTGCTAACTACCATGACAGAAGGCTGTTTGCTCTTGTTGGGGGTGGCTGATTTTCCTGTCTTGTTCTGTTTACTCAAGGTGTTCCTTGTATCACAATAATCACAATACCTTCCTTCCTAGTCACACTCTTGACAAAACGGGCTGCAACCCATTCTCTAGTCCATCGCCTTAACCACTCAGCCACGACTACATGTGCAACCCATTCTCTAAGGCACAGTTCAGTGATCCTTCCCGGCAAAAATGTTAACTCTCCCTAGGTGAATGTGTTCCCTACTTCTTCTGCATTTTGTTCCTCTGATACTTTGTATCCCTTCCCGTCCTGAATTACAAATAGATTTTTTTTGTGTTTATGTTTTTCTACCCCTAAAAATGATGAACCTTATGAGAGTAGCATTTACTGATAGATGGGTTTTTACCATATTGCTATTTATTGAAGATGTCGTAGTAAACCTTCATGGATCATTTCCATCTCTATGGCTTTAGCTCTTCTCTTTAGCTGGTGCTCTAACAATTTCTACAAGCAATTTCTATCAAGTGACTGTAATCTTTTCCATATGACAGTGGTCTGGTGAGAAACACTGATTAGAGTCTGTAGAGGTGAAAAGCAGTAGCCTGGGAATTTGGCTAGCTAAAGAATGAGCTTGAACATTGACTGAAAATGATATTTTAAATGAGAAATTTTATGAACAAAGGTAGTTTTTTAGAAAGAAAGAAAGAAAGAAAGAAAGAAAGAAAGAAAGAAAGAAAGAAAGAAAGAAAGAAAGAAAGCTTTGAGATGTATTTTGGTGACTTTACTGCAACCAGGGAACTTCCTGGTTCTCACACGAAATGTTCTTGATATTTATCACTGATATAAACTAACTGTTAAATATGTAACAAAGGCAAAATACAAGGATCTGTGTACTCATCAAATCTCTCACTTTAATGATATTTCTGTACCCTGAATGAACAGTGTGTACTTCTAATCTAAATTCAGAACACTTCATTAAGTTCACAATATGTTGTACAGAAAGAACAATTTCTGAGGGGTGAAAATCAAAACCTAGTTCCGTTTTAGAACCCAGAATTTTAAAATTCCAATTTAGCATGCTTAACAGCTGATTTCCTTGTCGGAGGGAAATTCATCAATATGTTATGGTTCGAAAACTTGTGTGGTATGATGTTTAGTTCAACTAGTTACACATTAATCAAAAAGTTCCAATGACCAAATTTACTATAAAAGTCAAGGATAATATCTCACAAGGCACAACACATTCAGTTCATTGAGTCAATACTTCCTGGAAATGATGTGTTCTGTGTTGCATGCTGAGGACTCATTCAAGAAGAAACATAGCTCCTTTCTCAAGAGTAGTGTATGCTATGAGGAAGTAGATATACACAGAGAACCAACTGGTATGTCCTCATTGTCATTCAGTTACAATTTCGGTTTTGCCTACTGTTGACTCATGGTGGTAGAATATATGATCTCTTTTCCTGCTTCATACCTGAAAAGAGAATTTGTTCTCTCTTTCTGTGACAATTAAACCTTAATGCCCACTCAATAAACACAAAAATTTTCAGGAAGAGAAGCTTGGATTCAGGCCAGTTGGACATTAAACTTCCTTATCTCACAGTTGAAAGAGGTTCAGAGTTGAAAAGCAGTAGGGATGGGGAAGGCAGTAACTGTGTCCTAGAGATGATTTCCTGGGGTGGTAGAGGGTGGTTTTATTCCCACCAGAACCCGAATCAATGGCAGAACATATGAAAAGAAATGGAATGAGAGGTTAGTGAGTCAATCCCTATTTTTCTGACCTGTGAGCCTGGGAGAAGGCCCCCAAGGCTAAGCTAAACTAAGTACCCTTCCTGAGGGGTACAACACAAGCAATAAAGCAACCTGGATTTAAATAGATTACTTAGGCTTGAGCAGTTGGTATGGCAATTAGGCAACTAGAATAAACTCCTCAAGATCCTGCTCTTTCATGACGGTACAGCAGGAACTATGCAATGCCCCTGGGAAATGTGAACAATGTTAAGCACTGTTTTATTAGGCTGCTTGACAAGGAGTTTCAGAGCAAGGAGGCATGTTTTAATTTTTCAAAACAAAGTGACCCAGCGTTTGTTTCACTCACATCTGAATATGCCAAACTCATATTCTACAAATAGATACTGATCCATAAATGTATAGTTGTGATAAATACTAGAATAGAAAAGACACTATGTGCTAGAGTTTCTCAAAGGAAAAGCAGCCACCAAATTTCCTATGTATTAAGACATATTTGGTCATTTTAGTGTTTCTTAATTGAAACATGTCTTAAAACCAATGCATAATTTTCATAGTCTATCATTTAGTTTTGCTGTGAAATTGACAATATGATAACTCCTGGTACTAAAATAGGACAAAAGGAAGGTATCGTCAAAGAGTTGATTTTTCTTAACTGACTCAAAAAATGAGCAGTCATCAAAGCAGAGTAAGGCATGTGTGAAGGTGAAAATTCATGAGGAAAATCACACTGAGTGCAAGTAACCCTGAACAGCACTGACAAGCAACAGTCAGCACCTCTTTGAACCTAGGCTAGTTGTAAGCATTTCTTTAGAAGATGTGAAAATTATATTAATAAAATGTTTTGCTTAGAAACAAATTCCTTTACCGGTTAACTTTTATTGGTCAAGGCATAGTCAGTTTTGTGAGAAAAAAAATAGGGGAACCACTTAATGGGAAGGATTTTATAAAACTAAAATTCTAAATAAAAAAATGAATCACACCACTATTAAGCAGCTGTTATGCCCGGCCTTTCTGGTCTTGGAGGTTCATCTGTTTATAATTGCCTGTGTGCAAGAAAGTTAAGAAAAGATAGGTGATTCTTACAAGGAGAGCTTTGTTTTTTCTTTATTTCTACTCTTTTGGCAGGATTGAGACTAAACGTTTACATTTTGCCAATGATAGTGGATCAAAGCCTGAATGTGCTGGCAACATATTTTCAATGTAATCCAAGCTGTGCAACACTTTTATAGGTTGTTAGACAGCTAAGGCTGGATGTGTTGCATGATTGTATCTATCTCTGAGTTCAAGGACCTTCAAGAAGCAAGGAGAAAGTAGAGATATATTTGTGGAAGGAGTGAGAAATAACGAAGTAGGGTTATCACTGTTTCAAAAAAATACTTTGACATACACAATCTCTCTTGATCTTCACCTCCTTGTGACATAGTTATCATCATCCCAAATTTCAAGGCAGTGAGGATGAAGAGGTTAACCTGCTTTCAACAAGATTCATCAAACATGAAATCAAGAGAAAATTGAGTGACCACCATCTGCATTACAGATAAGACCCTGCCCACTACTCTGTATAGCAGGGTTGGTAGCTATCTAACCCCAGTAAACATTTTTTGATTTGTTCAAAGAAATCAACATATTTAATTTTTAGTAATTGCTCATGATATAAGTATTTAAGCAAATGAATGAAAGTAAATTATCCAACTGGTTTAGACTAGGAGAATGCCACTTTTTTTTTGCTATATTCAATAAGAGATTTTGATACAATCAACAGCTCATAGTTGATAATGGGGGAGGTCACAGCTCCATCTGACTTATTCTAAAATATGTACAGTACTAAGAGTAATGACCACATAATCCAAGCCCGCAACTGCCAGGGTTTCCCACATCCTGGAAGGCTTTGTGTTTTCCATGGGGTTGGCAGTCATCATGAACACTGGCAAATACAAATCAAAGCCCATGTGGCTCATAAAAGCTTTTCATAGAGTTAAGGTAAGTAGATTTATTTGCAGAAGACAACCCAAGGAAAGCCCTTTGGGATAAACATCACTAAATGAAGTTGCTGAAACCCTGTACATTTTTATCCACGAAGTAATTCCCTAGTAATCAGTTTTGAGTGCTGACAAGTTTGTTTTCTTCCTGATTTCCTATTTCTGACCTCTCTAATTCCCTTCTTTAGCAATAGTTAGAATATTCCAAAATAATTCTTTCCAAGGGCTCCGTCAGCAGCTGTGAAACCTCTGAACTTCTGTTTTCCTTTGGCCCATTCTTCATTGAAGTCAGTGCAAGGCTTATGTCACCCTTTCTAGCTGAACTGAGCAGCTTCCTTGGTGCTAAAAAAAAGTAAGTTTCGAAATTAGTCCCTCTTAAGAGTTTTTTAATTATAATATTGTCATTGAGTTGTACAGCAAAAGTTTGTGCTGAAATTCTAATTACTACATAGGTTAGAGGTAGTTTGGACTCATTCCTCTGATATCTTATGCATAGATAGTCTGGAATTAAAGAATCTTTTAAAGCCAAACTGGAAATACTTAAAAATACCAGAAAAATATTATTATATTGATGAGATACTAACAAATATTCAAACCACAAAATTAACTTCATTGTAGAAAAAAATTGTGTTGCTATTACATGGACACCACACACACATACATGCCACACAGAAACTACACACCACATCTCCCACACACGATACCATACAGAGAGAGAGAGAGAGAGAGAGAGAGAGAGAGAGAGAGAGAGAGAGAGAGAGAATTTACTGGCAAAGTTTCTGCTAAAAGGGTTTATGACAGTCATTTTATTGAAAGGGAGTGTCCGAGAACTGTTGTTCAGGGTGGTGAGTCAGCATACAGCACACATGAGTTATTTGGCACAAATTTAACACATCTAAGGAAGTTTCTTTTCAGACTCAAATTATTTGAAGTCTCTTTGTATTGTTGAAATGTACTGACCCATGTCATAATGTCATAGTAGTTTAAATCAGTAATTTTCCTATTTCCTTATATTTAAAGAATCAGTACTTGAGTCCAAGAAACTAGAAAGGAGCCATAATCAAGGAGGAAGAGGGAGGAATTAAAGGGAAAGCATAGAAAATATTTAAGTAGAGGGGCAGTATTCTGGGGGTAGAAAATTCTAAGGGAGGCTCCAGGGAAGGGGATGGAAGAGAAGAAGGGTTGGGGAAGGTTTAGCCAAAAATAAAGACAACATGGATAAGCCATATGTAAACCTACTTCCTTGCTAGATAATCAAAAATATAATTTAAGCCATAGGTTGTTATAGGAAAATCCCAATTCCAGAGCTAAAAAACTCCCAGTGAGTTGTTGGTCAGGAAGATCCATAAGACCCCCCCCCAAACAGTACAAGCTATTGCTATTGCTCTCGGTTGCTCACCAAAACAAGAATGTAAGACCCTGTTGTTGGAGACACTGCGTGTGTTCATTGCTAGACACTGGGAAATCAAGCTGACAATGAACTTGAAGCCTCCTGCCCGCTATCTATTGGCCATAGTGCAGGAAAGTGCTATGCAGGCTGCTGGGGGCAAGAAGTCATCAAGAGTCCTAACCAGCAGTGAATCCTGCAAACAATAGCACTGGCCAGCCAAGCAAGACGAGCCCACTGGTAAAATTACGGCAAGACTGTTATGGGGTAACCAACTGCGTCCACTTCACAGGAGGGAATTCATGTCTGATACTGAGAAACTATTCATGTTGTCTGGCTAAATAGATATATTATTTCCACCAAACAATCATCTAAGTACTTAATTTTCTACCCACGTATTAATGCTACTCTCACTTTTTATTAGAGAATTTTGTTTAATTTTTTTGCCAATGGCAGTGGCTTCTTGGGAGACTCAAGCTCATCAAAGTGCTGAGGAGCAACAATTAAACTTTTTCACTAAATGAGATGTCATCTTTACACCCACCAAGGTTCAGGGAACATTTAGAAAGACATGGCAGAAAGAAGGAAAGAGCCAGAGGATGGGCAGAAGTATTTTGGAAAGTGGTATTCTGGACACTCGATGGAAGAGGTAAAGTGGAATGGCTATGGGGGAGTGGAGCCAGAGATAATGGTGTGGGGGGGGGGAGACTATGATCAAAGTATATTCTATACATATATAAAATTGTCAGTAATTTTTTTAAAAAGAACAACAAAAGAGCCGTTTTCTGGTGTGGTGGGGGGCACACCTTTAATCCCAGCACTGGAACTCCAGTGACTGAAGAAGTGGGAGGAATGCTATAAGTTTGAGGCCAGCCTGGTGCTACAGAATGTTTTCAAGTCAGTATCTCAAAAAAAAAAAAAAGTCTTTATAGTGATTCTCAAGTATCTCTAAACTTTTGCTTGCTTCTTCTCATTAACCGATCCCCAGCAGCTTGCAACACCACTTTCATGGAGTTACGTGATGCTATTTGCTCTACATCAGCAGTTCTCTGCTTGCAAATATGTATGTCCCTGTAGGCATATTTTCTTCAACACTCTGCTCCTCTTGCACCCAGTCAGGGAAATCGTTTACAATCCCCCTTCAGAGAATTGAGCAGGCTCTTCTCCATGTTATTTGATTGTTTTTTTTTTATAAAATATATCTTTATTATCCATATTTACATACACTGAATGAGCAAATAAAGTGTTGATGTCCCCAGTTCCCCGATTTCCCTCTTCCCTGTCCCCAATCATCTGAGTATCCTCCTCCATGAGCCGTCTGAATCAGTCCATGGGGCAGGGGGTTATGGATAGCCAAGGAGTCAACCCAGTTCCACCCACTTTGCATGTTGTTACTGAGGGGGGGCATGTCTCTGGACATTCTCCTCTACCATGGCTCTTACAATCTTTCTGCCCCCCTCTTCCACTCAGTTCCCTGAGTCATGGTAGGTGAGTATTAAGGCTGCTTTATTGTTGAGGTCTTAGTGGTCTGTGTACTTCTGCTTTAGGTTGTGTTGAAGATCATTAGTGTCTGTCTTGCTAGCCTATCCTGGGTTGACTGATTGGCTGTGGTTATAAGTCTCTTGCTTATCCCACCACTCTGTGCAGGGTTCCATGTGGATCCTCGACGGTAGGCCTGGGGTGGCTCACCTCTTGCCAGGTTGTCAGCTATCAGTCTGTGGCTCATTGGTAGGGTTGGAAGAGCCACAGCTCTCTCATTGCCTTTTGAAAAATACAAACAGAATCTCCATCAGAGAGTGAGATCAGTATAGGTTAACTGAGATACACATTTCTGAATTGGCTACCTTCTATTGTGATTAGCCTCTTTGTAAAACACTTGTAAAGTGAATTTCTCTTTGGGGTCACAGGATTTTGGTTCCCAATGTATTTCTCTTAGGTCCCCATTTCCAGTCAAGGGCTCCTAGTTACTGAGTGGATTACTTGGCCAAATTAAAAGCTGTTGATTGCCTCCCCCAGACTTTGGCTCCTCCATTACATAAGTGATCACTTCTTGGTTTGCTGTTCTCTACCAGTAGGAAGTGTGTTCAGCCTACTCATGGCGACAGACTGCATTTCATGTCTGTGGTCTCTGTTTACTCCACCTCTCATTGACCAGTTTCCCCTGGCAGCTTATGCAGTGCCTTCTAGTTAAAGACTCCATTTCTTTTTATGATTGATTCTATATAATTGCAAAGATCACAATGTACAGGACCAAGGGGCAGGGCTTCATTTCTATTCCTTCTTAGACACGGTTTTCATGTTCTCCTCCTTCTCAGTCTGTTGTGCTGCTGTGAATGAGATCTGAATTGTCCCCATTGGCTCAAGGACTCAAGGCCTTATTGCTATCAATGTAATTGGATCATGAGAATGCTAACTTCATCAATGACTTAATTCATTAATAAATTCATAGCTGAATGGCCGTGAGGAAACGGGGCCTTGTTGGAGGAAGAAGTACATGACAGGTCACACTTTGAAGGGTATACCTTGTCCTCAGCCTCTCTCTCCTCATTCATACATCTATATATCTATCTATTATATCTACATGGATGTAGGTATATATACATTATCCTGTACACTGTCTACTATGAGATGAATCAGCTTTGCTCCATCACGAGCTCCCTGCTCTGTCCTTTAACTTGTTTCCCATAAGTAATGGATTCAGTTTGATACGGGTTGCTGACTTATGATATGGGTTGCTGATATTTAATATTCGTAAGCAACATGGGGAGAGAGAGAGAGTTTTGGAATCTTCCCTTGCCCCTTCTCGTATTCCAAGTTCTTGTCCTCTAATGCCAAAGAATTGCACACAGGTACAGAATTAAATTTTAATTACACATTTATTCTAATTTAGTAAATTAGGAAAAGGGGAGTTGGATGGGGAAATTTCCCAGTCATCATGTGGGAAGTTACAAATTCTCCAGCTACTAGGGTGGGGAGAACACGTGTCAGAAAGTTGACAAAACTTATATTATTTAGCTAAATAAACAGCCCAAGAAAAGATAACAGAAAGCTCCCATTATGAGAAGGAGAGGTTCACGAGGGAAAAAGTCTGGAGCATGCCCTCCCCACCCCAGCCATTAGCTGGGGCAGGGGAAGGCCTTACCTTCTTAAGGCCTGGAAATTCAGAGATCCTTCTGCGGCCTGGCCATGTGGCAAACAAGGGCCGGCTTCCTCTAGGGAAGCTAGTTTTAAGTTCTCCCCAGGTGAGTCAGAGAGACAGCTAATTGGTTCATATCTGACCAATCAGTTTTAGCACCTAGGTTGTAGCTCTAACTAGACATCTCCCATTCAAGGGGAGGGGCTGTAAGGGTAGGGGTGGTCCCTGCAGACACCTGACTGTCACAAGCTGACTACCGACTGAAACCATAAAGCAAAATAAAAGTCTTGTCACTGATCTCAGGTATTTTGTCACAGTGATAGAAAGCTTAGTGACTAGACCTGTGAGCCTCCATCTGGTCTGCCAGGACCTTCTTGCCAGCCTGGAGTGCCTTCAGCTTGTGTCTGCGTTCCAATAGAACCAACCATCTGGTTTGTGAATTCAATCCTTTCACTCTCAAGTACAGGAGGCAAATATCCTCGCCTTCTGGTTTCAAGCATTACAAGACATTCACACTTTCACTGCCTTGAGTGTCCTACCTGTCCTTCACCAACCAGAATGTGTTTCCTCTGCACCCAGCCTGGGAGTGGGAAGTTGCAGGCTTGCAGGCGATCAGCTTCCAGATCTGCTGACCATGCTTGAGGGTGGTTATTTCATTGGTTTCACTGAGATCGAAACAGGTCTTCCTTTCCCCACCCAGAAGACCCTGCAGGCAAACCTCCTCTTGGATCTGCATTCTCCTGCTTGTGCGAGCAGCTGTGAAAGGCTTCCATCTTGATAGCTCTTGGTGCCTGCCACCACTGGAATGTCAACAATGCAGCAAGAACTAGAAATACAGCTCTGAAAAAATAATCAAGAAGAAATAGGCAAAATTCCCTGCACAGTGAAAGTAAGCCAACACATTTATGTATAAATTGAAGATTAAGATTGTGTCTATTTTGGCATTATCAGCACTGGCCTCCAGCTTGCTGTATAGGAGTCAGAAAATATTTATTAAAATTAACTGAATTAAATCTAAATTTCAGAGCTGAGGTTCTTTATTTCCTGATTTTAAATACAAGGAAAACATTTCCTTAAGCAGATATCTGTTTATCTTTGTGATAGAGTCTCGAAAAAGTAAGAGGCTAATTACAGATCTTATATGGTAACTTCTAATCCTAAAGTGAGATCTTATTAGCCTTGGAACATTGAGCATATCTGTACTGTTTCTAAGTAAGTGGTATAGAATATTAATATATGTTTCACATAAAAAGAGAAGTTTCACCATGCAGTAAATATGGGAAACGTCAAATTTAACTATGTGGAGTTAGCCTATTATATAATTTCTTTGTTGCTAATATAATTTCTATGATGGAAATAGAATGTGATTAATTTTCCAAACTTATTGAACAAAGTGTCTTTTCAGCATGGAGCTTCTTGTGAAAGTGATCATATAATGTTTCCCATCCTGGCAGGCTTTTAAGCAAAAGAAGGAAAGCTGTTATGAATTATGCCAGAGCAACTGCTTTAAACCGAGACAGTTCTAGGATAACCAGGACATAGAATCATCCTCTTCTGAAGGGATTTATTTGCTTTAGAATACACTGAGAAAATCTGCACTAAAATGGTCAAGGCTGAAAACTGTTTTGTGTTAATCTATACCCAATATTTACATTTGGGCTGATAATAGCAACAAGAATATCATAGGACCATCAAACATAGTTTCATTCTTTTCAACCTGGGCCACCTCCACACCCCTATAGATCTTTTCCTAAACTGCATAATTGGAATGATGAGATTATCCTGCTGGGAAAGAATAATACACCACAGGTTCCTCATTTAGCAAGTAAAATGATAATCATTGAATGCTCTCTTCTTGCCTGGAAGACATCCCATTCAAAATACCGAGTTTGCTCTCACTAATAAAGACTTTTCCTTTTACATTATAGGCGTGGACCACATGGCAAATGATTTAATAATGAGGTGGTAGCAGCATCTCAGGACGAAAAGGAAAAAAGCCAAGTTCCAGAGGAGCATGATACATAGAAGTTAAATTCTGTGAGCTCCAATGGCCGCCTGAAATGTTGTGTATGAACTAAGTTTAATAGTGTTTTAACTCAATATGTCCACAATATTCTTATTAAATGTAAAACTAATGCAAAATTATTAATGAGATATTTGAATATTCTTTTTCCCAGGGAACTCTGTGAAGTCTGGTATGTATTTTTCCCATATGCATATCTCAGTTCTGGCTGCTTGCCTTTCAAGCACACATGTAGATCCTTGCTCTCATACTGGAGGATTCTACAATTTCTTAAATACTTTCTGCTAAGCTGTTTGGATGATTTTTTAAAAAAATATTTTAAATTACTTATTTGCAAATAGAAAGATATAATGAGGAAGAGAAGGAATAGGCACATCAGGGCCTCTTGCAAATGAACTCCAGATGCAGGCACCACTTTATGTATCTGGCTTTATGTGGGTACTGGAATACAGAACCCGGGCCATCAGGTTTTGTAAGCAAGTGCCTTTAACTTCTGAGTCATCTCTCCAGCCCCTCAGATGATATGCTTATGCAATGATACTAAGAAAATTATACTAATAAATAAGAATAGGTTAGAAATTTAAGAGCAGGCATTTCTTATTTTCCTAAATGACAGGTACTGTTCTAAGTGCTTTCTACATATCATTGGCATGATTCTTTGTCTAAAACACTCCACCACTGAGCTACATCCCTAGCTCCTTTTAGATATAATTCTCATGCCCAGAAGGTAGTTACTTTTCCTGTCTATTTTACAAAATAGGATTCTAAAACCAAGACAGATGAAATAACTTTCCCAGGCAATTGGCTGCGCAATTGCTAAGAGCAAAAACGGTGTATTCTTGGCTGGGGAATGTCTAAGTAGTTAAGAGCACTTGCATGAAGGCCTCCCAGGCTGGAGAACCACCAAGTTTGAGTCTCCAGAACCCACGTAAAAACTCCTCAGCATATATAATTTTTAGACCATTTATTTGCTGAGCAAAAGCAATTTAGGGTATTGCTGTAAGGAATAATGAATAAATTAAAGTAACAAGGTCACATAAAACCTGTCACACACAAGCTCAATATGTCATTGACTTTGTTAGTAATTGTTATTGCCAATGTTATGATAAGTATCATAAAGTAGCAAAGCCTGAAGTCAGACTCAAGCCTCTCTGGTTTTTGATCTACACTCTTAATGGGAATCCTGCCATTTGCATATGAGAAGCATATACTATGATACCAAATTCCAAAACATGCAATAAAAATACTTGTTCATCTGTAATAGTTTCTAATGTTCACTCAGTGGGTTTGGCTTACTCTGCAAACTTCTTAAGATGTTTCAAAGGGCCAAATGAATGGATCATGTGTACTCAGGTTTAAAAAGTCAGCCAAGGACTGGGGAAATGGCTCAGCAGTTAAAGGGACGTACTGCAAAACCTGCTGGCCAGGGTTCAATTCACAAGTACCCACATAAAGACAGACACAAAAAGTGGCACATGTGTCTGGTATTTATTTACATCAGCAAGAAGCCCTGACACACAAATACACATATAAATAATTCAAAAAATAAGCCAAAGCTAATGAGTTTAGACTCTGTGGTGGTTTGAATCAGATGTCCCCCATAAACTCATGCATTCTGAATGCTTGGTCCCCTGCTAGTGGCTATTTGAGAGGTGGAACTTTGCTGGAGGAGGTGTGCTGTTGAGGGGGGTGAATTTAGGGATGTTGTAGCTAGCTCTCCCTTGCCAGCACTGTGCTGTCTCTCTTACTATTGTTTTTCACCTGCTATGGGAGAGGTGATGTCCAGCCTTTGCTTGTGCCATACATTCTCCTGCCCTCATGAAGCTTTTGCTTGAAACTGTGAGGCAAGAGAAAACTTTCCTTTCATCACCTGCTTTTGGTTGGTGCTTTGTGCCAGCAATGAGAAGGTAACTACAACAAACGCTTTAGAAAAAGGCATTTCATAAAATCTAGGAAACTATAATTAATACAAGTTGTAAATAACTATTACATTTTGGACAACTATGATTGTCTCATAAAATTTAAGACATTAAAATGTTAGCAAGACCACTTAAAATTATTTTTAAATGTTCAACCATACCCAAAACAAAGATCACCATAAACCAATCATATAGCTGCAAAAATTAATAAGACAACTTCATTTAATCCATGCCTCCCCTCCATTATCTCCACTGAGGTTTTTTATTATTATTCTTGTATACTACTGTTTATTTGAACTGTCATTTTTAACTGCTGATGAAAGTTCAATATTATCCAAGGCTCTGTCATAATAAAGTTCCCCAATGCTCTAGATATCACATGGTTTATATTTAAAATATTGAATGGGATATTTTTTCTTTCAGATTAGCATTGATGGGCAGGATATTTGGAACTTTAATGTGAGGTATCTGAGAAAAATAATCGGAGTGGTGAGTCAGGAGTCAATGCTATTTTCTACCACAATTGCTGAAAATATGTTATGGCCATGGGAATGCAACCATGAATAAAATCAAGAAAGCTCTCAAAGAAGCCAATGCCTATGACTGTATCATGAAATTGCCACAATTAAAGTCTCTAGTGACGAAGTTGTCCTTGAAATTAGAACTGAACCTTTTGGGATTGAGTTCTTAGTTGAAAGGTGAAGCTAATGTTTGGGTTTCCATGTCATCCAACCTTGCTGGGTTAATCCCATGAATTATTCAGTTAAGGCTTTGGGGAATATATTCTGTAGGAAAATATCATAAAATGGTATACGGAGTATGTATTGTTAATTGTTTTATAATTCAGTGTTCATTCATTTGATAACTTACATTAAAACAATCAATAGTTTAAGGTGTCTTCATTTATTACTTATTTAAATGCTTTTGTATTGAAAATACGTTCAGAGGGGCTGGAGATGGAGCTTGGTGGCTGAGAGCTTCCCGAACATGTGCAAGGCCCTGGATTTGATCCCCTATACCTCAAAATTAAATGCATGCATCAACTTAAATGAATGAAGAAGTAATAAGTGAACATAAAAACAAACTTTAAGAGTTTTTCCATAGGTTCTGTTGTAGAAACTTGACACTCTGGTTGGAGACAGAGGGTCCCAAGTCAGTGGTGGACAGGAGCAGAGAATCGCCATTGCCGGTGCCCTGATTCGCAACCCCAAGATCCTGCCGCTAGATGAAGCCATATCAGCCTTGGACACAGAGAGTGAAGCTGAGGTCTAAGCAGCTCTAATAAGGTCAGTAGACTCAATTTTGGGGTATCAGGCTGGTAACTTCAGATCAGAGTCAGCTAGGTCCTCACTTCCATGCTTGGCAATGGTTATGGCTGTGTCTTTTCGTGCAAGGTTTCACATTTGGGAAAGCCCGTGAGATCCTCACCACCAAGCTATGTTATGTTTTAATTGAAAATATCTTGTTTCTCTATTGAACATGACATTTTTCATTCTAATTAATAAGGATGTTGTGGTAATTTGAGTGTATGTCCCACATAGACTCAGGTGTTTTCTTAAATCTTATAACTTGGATCTCCAGTTGCCTCACTGGAGGAGGTGTCATTGGAGGTGAATCCTGGGGTTTAGTCCTAAGGTGTGTTTGGTGGCAGATCTGTCTTCCATCCCATCAGTATGTAGAGCAATCTGAACTCTGGCTTGGCCCCTGCCATTTGCTGCTTTTTTTGTGATTGTTGCTTTTTGTTTGCTCTCTGCTTGGATGTAACTTCTTTAGTCACTGATGGAACTTCCCCTCTGGATCTGTAAGCTTGAAATAAATCCCTTCCTCCCCTAAACTGTGCCTGGGTTGGATGGTCACCCAGCAATGTGAAGCAGACTACAACAGAGTCGTATGAAAATCTCAAACCTAGCACACAGATGATTTTGTCAAAGAATAGGCTAGATTTGAGGACCGCATCCTCAATTCTTCCTTATGGCCTTTGTCCCAAGACATGGAAGTTATAATGATATTAGCATAGCATGTGACTGCAAAAATAGATCTCAAACTTTCTTTAATTTTTAATCTATCCTATCTTTTATTTGTGTGTGCTGTTTGCTGTGTGTGCATATGAGTATGTGTGTGCATATATGCAGATGCGTGTGAGCCACAGTGTGTGTATGGAGATAAGACAACTTGTGGGTCAGTCATCACCTGTCCACCTCATGTAAGGCAGGATTTCTTGCTCTGCTGTTCTTTGCTGGACTCTGGGACATTTCCCATCTCACCATCAGCATCATGCTAGGATTACAGAAGCCCACCATGATTTCCGGGTCTTTCCATGGGATCTAGAGATCAAAGTCAGGCACTCCAGCTTCTGCAGTGAGCCCTTTAGTCACTGTTGGTGAATCTCCCCAGTCCAGTTCTCAAACTTTTAATGTAAAGTTAGTGAAGGAACTCAGGACCTAATAGATAGTAGGCAAGTGCTCTATTACAAAACTAGTCCCTCAACACATGATAACTTTTTACTCTCAAACTTATTGACAGCTTCATTGAAATGGGTTGATTATGTTTTATTAATCTTTGCCACATTAAAAAGTAATCCCAATTTTTTTTTAACTTTTCATTCATCTTGAAAAAATAAAGTTTAGTTAAGAATGTGGAGTCTGAAACTTCATATGCACCAGATATATGTTAACATGAATGATATGTTTGTGTACAAATAGCTTATTTTTCTTCTTCTTCCTCATATAGTATTTCCCTAAGAATTTTCTGTAGTGCTGGTTTGCTTGTCATTCATTCTTTGCCTTCAATTTTGTCTTGAAATGTTCTTATTTTCCATCAATTTTGAAAAATAATTTTGCTGGGGAGAGCACTCTTGGCTAACAGTTGTTTACTTTTCATGTTATTCTGATTTTTAGGGTTACTGACCAAAAAATCTGACATTCTGATGTTCTTACTTTTGTAACTTTTTATAAACTTTGTTATTTCATTATTTTGTGTTTTTTGACATCCTGGCTCTGATGTGTCATGGAGAGATTCTTCTCTGGTAGTGGATGTTTGGAGTTCTGAATGCCTTTTCTGCTTGCATAATGACATCTTTTTATGTGTGTGGGGTATGGTACTGCGTGTGACACATGCACGTGTGTGTGTAGATGTTGGTGCTTGCAGAGGCGGGAGGAGAACTTCCAGTGCCCTTCTTTATTGCTCATCCACATGCTTCCTCCTTCAGAGTCTCTCCTTTTATCTGAAGCAGGAATTTTTCTGTCACCACTGTTTGAGCACCAGTGATTCTCCAGACCCCCACCCTGTGACCTGGGATTACAGATGCATAACCATGACAGGGCTTTTCTGTAGGTTCTGGGGAGTTGAGCTGAGTCTTGGGCCCTCATGCTTTAAGTGCCAAGCACTCTTAGACCATGAGCCATCTCCCCAGTCTACCTGTGGACTTCGTTTTGTAAGTTTGGGAAATTCTCTGCTGTAATTTATTTAAATACTCAATCTATTTGTTTAGGTGTTATCTCAGCCCCTCCTACCACATGGATTCTAAGTTGTGATCTCTTGATGTCTCCAGTACTTTCTTGGAAGTAAGTATTGCTGTGTTCCCTGATATTTTTTTTCATTTTTATGTGTCTGGGTGTATTACTTTCTCAACTGAGTCCTCCATTCTTGAAATTCACTCTTCTTCATGGTCTTGTCTGTTGGTGGTGCTTTCTGTTGTGATTTTTATTTCATTGTGTATTTCTTTCATTTTCAGAATTTACTGTTTGGTTCTTATCAGTGTTTTGCTTTCCTTGCTGAATTTAACCTCCATGTTTTGGGATTTCTCCTCCATTTTTCCAAAAGTTTCATTCACTTTGTCTTGTCAAGATATGGAGTAAATTTCTTTAGTTCATTCATCTGCTTATCTGATTATTTTATATGATCATTGATCCTTTTTAAAAGTAGGGTTTTGAATTCTTTCTCTGACATTTCCCCCAGATTGATGGGTTTAGCTTCCCTTATAGGAGAATTGGGAGTGGGGTTTGGCTTCACATTCATTATGTTTCTTTGTTGTGTTTTTGCATATGTTGGATCACTGTGACTTCCAGATTTAAAGTCTCCTTTTTCCAGTACAAGTCGGTGGCTTGTTTGGTTTTCTGACAGATCTCAACAGGGTGCTTCACTAGTCATTGCTTTTTTGCAGCTATAAATAAGCTTATTTTCCTAAGCTAAAAATAAAATTTTGAGTAGAATTGTTTCCTATTTTTTCAAAACTCAGTTATTTTCTGAGTAAAATTCATCTGGCCTAGCATATCCACTGCACTTACTCTGTTAGGATATATTGCTGTGGTTGAAAACATGAAGAAATATTTATTCAGAAAATAACAACAATATAAGCTAAAAATATAGGAACAAGTTTGAAGAGAAAAGGGGTCTTTCAGTAGTTCAAGGATCGCTATTGCTAATTTACTGATTACTAAGGAGAAGGTACAATGTTACAGAGCAGAAGCCTCCGGGAGTGGACATCAATATATGTCACACTGACTTTATACGCTCCTGATGCAAAGTTGACATCACAGCACTGCTTTTTTCTCTTGCCAAAAGGTTCCTGACCTGTACTTTGTTACTAGGAAACCAGTATCAAAAGTATGAAAAACAATTTCCCTGGGCATTTTAAATATCCCAAGTCACAAAAAAAAAAAAAGGAAAAAGAAGCCTGGAAACCTGTCTAGATTAAAGGAATCTGATAAAGACTTAGAAATAAAATGTCAGGCACGCTCCTGACATGGGCTGGACAATAGGCAATATTTCAATATGTGCTATTCAAATGATAATTATACTGGGTTAGTGTTAAGTTCATGAGCTTGATCATGGTGTTATGACATTATAAAAAGCTGTCCTTATTCGTAGGAAGTAATGATGCATTTTGGAGTAAAGAAGTATAATATTCAACTATCTTTCAAATGGTTTAATTATTAATATGAAAGTAGATAGATAAGGATAGAGAAAGGAAGGGAAGAAAAGAGGGAAGAGGAAGGGAGGAAGGACAGAAAGAACAAAATAAATGAAAGGAAGGGAAGATAGATATGGAAAGGGAAGGAAAGAGAAGGGAGAGAAGAAAAAGAAGAAAAGAAGGAAGAAAGGGGAGAAAGGAAGAAAGAAGTATATGGGATCAGAAGATAGCAACAATGAATATCACTGAGAATCATACAGGAGTTTATTATGCCATTCTTATACGCCATGATTAGAAAATGTACTTTAAGGCAGGTGTGGTGGCTCATTCCTGTAATCAGAAAACTGCGCAGCAGGAGAATTGCCATGAAATTGAAGTCAAGCTGTGCTACCTGTGAGTCCAAGCCACCCTGGCTACAGAATGAGACCTTGTATCAAAGAACCAGAAAATATATATATATATATATATATATATGTATGTATATATTATAATAAAAATAATAATAATAATAATTTATTATTTAAATTTAAAAATAATAATAATAATAATAATAATAATAATAATAATTTGAGGCTGGAGAGATAGCCCAGGTTCAATTCCCCAGTACCATTGTAAAGCCAGATG
This sequence comes from Zapus hudsonius, assembly GCA_004024765.1. Lineage (NCBI taxonomy): Eukaryota > Metazoa > Chordata > Mammalia > Rodentia > Dipodidae > Zapus > Zapus hudsonius. Next base: position 19,669 of record PVHP010019498.1, read on the forward strand.
CACAAAATAGTGTATACATCTGGAATTCGTTAGCAGTGAGTGGCAAGGGATCCTGGTGCACCCATGCTCGTTTTGTTTTGTTTGGTTTGAGGTAGGGTCTCACTCTAGCCCAGACTGACTTGGAACTCACTCTGTATTTCCAGGCTAGCCTGAAGCTCACAGTTCTGGGATGGAAAGCATGGGCCTCCATGCCTGGCTACCCATTCTCAGTCTTATTCTCAATCTCTTTCTCTCTCACTCTCTTTGCAAATAAATATATTAAAAATAATAATGATTTGGAATTTTGGAAATATGCTAATACATCTCTTAATTATTAAAAATTTTACAATACTTACAGAAATAAATCTTTAATGAAAAATTTTGTCCTGATGTCTTTCTTGTATTTCCCACTTAAAAAACATAAAACAAGAGGTGGAAATGGGAACATGAGTACACGGTGTTATGAAAATAATTCTGGTATACATTCACACATTTTCTGAACTAAATACTTTTTATAACAATATAAGTTTCGCTCATAATCAAAGCACACTTATGTAGGACACAAACTAAAATAGCTTATAGGTTATTATGGAAATAAGTGAATAGTTTTTTATATAATTCAAATTAAGTGCTAACAATGATTTATGCATCTGAAAAAAATAAAAACTAGAAACACACCTGTCGTTAAGGAGTCTACCATTTTATAAAACTAGAGGGTTTCACATGCATGAATTTAAAAATAAGTTCATATTATTAGTTCCATGTATTAAGTATTGGTTAGTTACATTAATGGAATTACAACAGGCCACATATATAATTTTTAATTTTCTAGTAGCCACATAAAGATAAGTGAAATGAACATATAAAGTTAATTTACTAAGATGTTTTATTTAATATATTCAAATATATATCCAAATATATATCAAATATATCCAAAACATTATATCAAAGTTTAATAGATATAAAAATTATGGCCATTTTACATTTTTTTAATACTAAGTCCAATCTGAATCGAGTTTTATACTTACAGTACATCTTGATTCTGATGAAGTACATTTCAAATATTCAGAAGACACATGTGGGGCTAGAGAGATGGTTCAGTCAGTAAAACACTTGCCATGCAAGTTTGAGGACCTGAGTTCAGATCCCAAGAACCTAAGTAAATGTTGAGCATGGTGGTGCATGCTTGCCTTTCCAGGGCTGGAGAGGTAGATTGGTAGAGCCCCAGGGCAAGCTGGCTAGCTAGACTAAGCTAATCAGTGATGTCCTGGTTGAGGGAGAGATCCTGTCTCAATGAAAAAGCCTAACTGCAGTAAAAGGAGACACCAACATTGCACACCCACACATTCACACCCACACGCCCATCTTCATCTGCATACATATGACCATGTGTACACGCATGCGCGCATACCACACACAGAGAAAGATACATGTGTACACACATGCACGCATACCACATAGAGAGAGAAAAAGATACATGTGGCCAGTTGCAACTGTTTCACATAGAACTAGTATAAATAATTACAGGAGAAATTCTCCATAAAAATGGCTCTATGCAGTATATAACTTAGAAATTGCATCCTTATAGCAATTTCCTTCCATAAATTTAATCCAAATTCCCATGATATCATTATCTTTGGAATGTAAATGAGCCTTTGTTAATAGTAATTGCTTAAATTTGATAAGCTTGTTCTCCTTTAGATTTCATGGGACAATGGTCTGTCTCAGACTTTCCACTTACCATAATCATATTTTCAGAGTCTATGTCTACAACCAGTCCTTTCAGCAATCTTGGTTATAAAGCCCTGGTAGGGAATCAACATCTCTGACAGAAGCTGTCTCCAGTGCATCCCAAATCTGCAGTCTAAGGATCAAGGATGGCACCACATTCCCCTCACAACTCATTGTGTTATAATCACTGCAATATGTCCTGCTCCAACATGTAGAAATGTACACAATGGCCCACTCCAAAAATCCTCTCTCTCTCTCTTTCTCTCTCTCAAAAAAACGAAAGAAGGAAAGGAGGAAACCATGAAGGAAGTTCATCATAGGTTCATGTGCTACTGAATGAGACCCTGTCTCAAATATACAGGAGAGAGAGAGAGAGAGAGAGAGAGAGAGAGAGAGAGAGAGAGAGAGAGAGAGAGAGAGAGGTACAAAGTACATATGAACAAGTTTGGGAGGGGAAGTAGGTACTATGAGTAACTTCCCTTACAAGAATAGATTTAAACCATCATAAAAATATTCCCCTGAGGGATTAGAGTTCCAATAACATATAAAAAAAGAAAAGAACCAGGTCAAGACAATCAATGAATCTTAGAAGACATCAAAGATTTTGCTATCACTTCTTTTGATGGGTGTGGTGTAGTGGTTGCCAGAGTCAGCTGTTTAGATGAAAAGACATTGGCTGGGTCATCCAACAATCACTGTCTGTAGACTAGAGAGTCTGAGAACCCATTAGCTGTTCTTTCCACAAGGCTGCACACCTCAGGAGTCCCGATTTTATGCAGAAGGCAGAGAGGATTTCTAGAGAACTGTTGGTTTTTAGTTGACCCTGGAAAATGAAGGAAGCTAGGTTCTGATGTTCACAAAGGATGTCAGCAACAGGGTAGATGCACTCACCAGCCTTGAGAAGTGTAGCTAGGCACTGCCTTTTCCTGGAAACTCTATGTATAGGCTACCAGAGAGGCTGCTTACTGTGATGGAAAGTCTTCCTGGAAACAACCTCAAAGATATGTTCCCCAGGTAAGTCTCTTACCTGGTTCTTGATCCAGTCAAGTTGACTACAGAGTTTGTCACACATTGCATAGGTGATAGTTTCTGTGTGACCTAAATTAAGGATTAGGACTGCTGTTTTGTCCCCAGTTTTTTGATTCTTCCCTAGTCTTCCTACTGATTCATTTTTTGACATTAATTTCAAGAGTCTATATGTGTGTTTTTAAGTTTAAATCTTTGTGTTTCAAGTTTTCAGTCTTGGTATTTCATTTCTTTTGGTAACAGAGTGTCACATGTCTTGGACACCTATCATGATATTTTTCTAGCCACTGAGATGACTCATTAATGCTGAGATGGCTCAGAAGTTAAGGAACTTGCTTGTAAAGACTGATGGCCTGGAGTTCGATTTCCCAGTACCCACATAAAGCCAGATGGACAAAGTTGTGCATGCATCTGGAGTACATTTTACATTTGCAGTGGCAAGAAGCCTGTATGTGCCTTATCATTCTCTCTCTCTTTCTCCCTCTCTTTCTCTCTCTGTGTACTTGCTTGCAAATAAATAAATAAAATAAATAAATGAATGAATAAAACCTGGACCCTTCATACCCAGTATTATTAGAAGCAAGACTGTGTATTGCTATTCCCTGTGGATTCTATCCCTGAACCCTTCTGCTTCTAGTGTTAGTGATTTCTCTCTCAGTCTATGTGTATTCTAGGTTCTTTAAAGAAATAGAGCCAGTATATATGTGTAAATATATCAAGCCTCCTTAAAATTTAAATCTCTAAGCTTTCACCATCAATTTTTCCAGTACTCCAGATATATAAATACACAAACACACATACATCAAAGATGTGCAAATATACATATATATATGTATAGTGTATATATATAATATGTATGCATATATACATTATATATATAATGTGTGTGTAGAGAGAAAGATAAGAAAGAAAAAAGAAAAAAGAAAGGCTATAGAGATGGCTCAACAGTTTAGGCACTTGCTTGCAAACCCTGATGGCCTGGCTTCAATTTCCCCGTACCCATGTAAAGCCAGATTATTAAAGTGGTGCACTTGTCTGGAGTTCATTTGCAGGAACAAGAGTCCCTGCCATGCCAATTATTTCTATTTCTATTTCTATTTCTATTTCTATTTCTATTTCTATTTCTCCTTCAAAGAAATAAATAATATTATAGAGAAAGGAAGGAAGGGAGAGAGGAAAGGAAGGAGGGAGGGAAGAATTATCTCATTTATGGAAACTGAGAAGTCCCACCATCTTTTATCTGAAACTGAAGCCAATGTTATAATTTAGTAAGTTTATAGGTCTGAGAACCAGGGGGAGCCATGGTGTAGATTCCAGTCTGATAGTAAGAAAAAAGGTGAGATACTCCAGCTCAAGCAAGTAGGAAACAAAAGGAGAACATCCTTCCTTCCTCTGCCTTTTGTTCTGTGCAGGCACTCAGTAGACTGGGTGACACCCATCCACATCAGGAGGACAATCTACATTACTGAGCCCACCAGTTCATGTTTAATCTCATCCAAAAATACTTTCAAAGGCACACACAGATATAATGTTTTATCTGAGCAGCCAGTGATCAAGATGACACACAAAACTATCCACTCCACCACCAAAAAATAGAAAAACAATGAGTTGGTATCAAATACAAAATACCGTTTACAAAATGTCAGATATAACAACCAAAATGTTTTAAATTGCAGCCAGCATTATATCAGCAGATGAAATGCCATAACATCACTCAACCATCTGAATATACCTGAAAGAAAATTTCAGGATTGCCAATGTTTATGAAGGATGATTTGAAGAAAATAATAGGCTTGAACTGAAATTATATGCAGATTCAAATAGTAGTAACATCTATAGGATTATGTAGGAGATCAGTGTCACAGTCAGCCACATGCTGCTGGGATGAGCTTACAAACCAGGCACAGTTTATGGGAGAAAAGGATTTATTGAAGCTACAGATCCAGGGGAAGGTCCATAAAGGAGAAAGACATTGGCCTCCATTCACAGGTCCAAGCAGAGAGAGACACCTATCACCAGCACCACATATACACCCAGCAAACAGGCAGGGGGATTGGAGACTTCTTTCCCCTTTATATGGCCTTAGGGCGAGGTCTTGCAACCCTATCCCAGACTTATTGGCTTCCTGTGTCTCTAGAATTTCCTTCCTGCCCAGCCCTCCCAGGAAGGGAAGTTCATTTCTAACTCCCCTGAGCTTTTTTACATCCTTCCCCCTACTGAGAGGGCTGCCTCTCCATGAACAACATCAGAGACCCACGAAAGATGACTAAAAAGGTCAAGTTGACAACAAAACAACCATCACAAGCAGTAACTGGCAGATTTCCTTAATGTAACCACAAATCCATGCGGAAAACCTACAGAAGTTCAAGCAGTAAGTTTAATAAAATTACAATTCAACTAAGGATAGTCTTTATGATCATGGAATGGGTATGATGCCATCGAAAGGACACCCCACTGTCAATCACAAGCATCCTATATATCAATATTAGAGAAACATCTCTTACTTCAGCTCTATTTATGTTTGTACATCTATATTTGCCTATACACAAGTTGCAATGGTCCTCAATCGAGGTGACAGTGTCTGAGAACATTTTAATTTGTCACAATGGGAGTGCTACTGGCATCTAGTGAGAAGAGGCCAGAGATGTTACTAAACACTCTATAATGTATAGGACAACCCTCCCCCAAAAACAAAAAAAAATATGCAATTGAAAATATCAATGTTGCTAAGTTACAGCAAGAAGTAATTGAAACTGATATACAAGAAGATTCCATTTTGCATGGTACCTGGTTGACTTAAGATTTCATCTCAGTAAAGAGAAAAGAAATGGTTCTGGTGTGTATGGGATTCAGTTAACAAGGCACCACTCAAAGGGAGGATTGCCTTGATAGAGCTGTGAGTGAAACTGAACTATACATGCAAGAAAGAAAACCCACTTTTACAAATAGACCTTCCCTAAAGGCTGACTTTTCTTGAGGCAGAATATTTAACTTACTTTTTTCTTTTCTTTTCTTTTTTTTTTTTTTTTGATGGTGGTACTGGAAATTGAACCTAGTCAAGTGCTCTACTTAAGCTATATTCCTGGCAACTGGTCTATTTTTACCTTCATTCCAAAATCTTTCTTCCTCCTCTCATTTTCTTTACAAAATTATTGTTATCTCTTTATCAGTCTTCTTCTTAATGCCTTGCTGACCTCACCAACCAAGTAAATTACCAAATTCAGGGGATTTTATTGCTACTATATTTATATCTTCACATTCTAGATGTCTTATCCCTAATCCATGTCTTCCTTTCAGTATTAAAATTTCAACAATAGCGTCATAAGGAAACACATTATATGTGTTCAGTACATGTAGTACAGGAAAGCTCCTTTCTGATAAATTACTTTTATTAAAGCATAGCTGATGATGTAAATTCTTTGCTCAAAAACCTCTAGCACTTCCCCATTGTCTACAAAACAGTCTGATCTCACTGAACTCGTTTCAATTCTCACCCACTTATTAATCTCCTCCAATGACTCATGTCTCTCCTGAACAGAGTTGATTTACTTCATTGAGTGATTACACCCTTCTCACCCCAATCCTTTACCTATATTCTTCACTCATGCAGACATCTTCTGTGACTCACCATTACCTGTCTTTCCAAGACTGTCCATCTTCACTATCATGTTTTCCATCACCTCTTAACATGGTGGATTTGTGTGTTTGCTTGATTACACATGACAATGATTTTCAAATGCCAGTTCACAAACCATTAATGAGAAACTTTCTTGCTCAAGATGAAGTGATGAAAATGTGAAAATTACAGTGACTTATTTTAAAGTAGAGGAATTATTTATATAATTTAAGCAGTTGTTCTTTAGTCTGTATTTACTCAGACTAACTTGCAGTTTTCAAAAGCCTTATCTTGGGAATGGGGTGATGGCTCACTCAGTGGTTAAAAGTACTTGCTCGCAAGGCCTGTTGGCCCAGGTTCAAATCCCCAGCCATCCATGTAAAGCTGGTATAGTGGTTTGATTCAAGTGTTTCCCATAAACTTAATGTGTTCTGAATGCTTGATCTCCAGCCGGTGGCTGTTTGGGAATTGGAACCTTATTAGAGGTGTGTTGTTGGGGGCGGGCTTATGGGGGTTATAACCAGCTGCCCCTTGCCAGTGTTTGGCACACCTTCCTGCTGCTGTTTGCAGTGCTGTAGCAGAGGTGATGTCCACCCTCTGCTCATGCCATCATTTCCCCTGCCATGATGGGGCTTGCATTCAAGTCTGTAAGCCAAAATAAACCCATTCCTTCCACGAGCTGCTTTTGGCTGGGTTGTTTTCAGCAGCAAGGAGGAAGCTGACTGCAACAGTTTAGGTATCAGAGAGTAGGATTGTTTGTTGGCCCTAGAACCCTGATTTCATGACTTTGGCTTTTTGCAACTGATCTTCAGGAGGAGGAATGTGAATGGATTTGAAACCTTGGCTAAGAGATGCCTCACAGTGCTGTAAGTACAGCTTGATGGACTATACTGGTCATAATTTGAAAGACCTGAATGCAGTAAGAACTATGGACTGTGAGGTTTCAAGGGTGAGAATCAACTTTGCCAGGACTGGGCTAGTAGCAGTTTGTGTGAGAGGCTTGCTGCTTTCTGTTTGCCTGTGTCCTGAGAACTTGTGCAGGGTTGTTTTGCATTGAAATGGGCTGGTTTGAGCAGATAGAGATGATACAGAAAGAAAGGAAAACTTTAGGCTGAAACTGCTGCCTGTTCAGCTGCAATTGTTTGAGAGATTACAACCATTGAGATTGGACCAGGTGATCTGTGTTGGGACAACAGAAAATCAGGAAGAATGCAGATTCTTTTTAAGTAAGGGGCCTGAATGTTGACATTTTCCTGCTCTTCAAAATTGCTTTGTTCCCCCCTGGATTAACAAGTAGCCCACCTGGTACTATGGAGTATAACAAATGCAGGAAGAGAGGGGCATTGTATTTGCAACATGGTTTTGCTTTTCAGAAATGGCCATGGGCAGTTTGAAGCAGGCCAGTTGGATTACCTGTGTTGAAGCCCAATGGAGCCATGAGAATGAACTGTGGGTTGCAGTGGAGATCCAGTGAAATGCCAGGACTATGGATGGCTGCCAAGGAGAACTGCCAGCACTGGATGAAGTTTTCCTGGACTGTGAGTAGCTGAGCTGGAGGGGTGAAATTGGAACTCTGACCAGTCGCTGGTTATTAGTTTGAGTTTGATGCTTGCCCTGTTTGTATTGATTCAATCTGCATTTGCAATGCCCAATGTCATCTTTTGCAGTGTGAATATTCTGTGCCATTATGTATTTTATTGGTATTATGGCTCAGTTGAAAGACCTTGGATGAGGATGCTTGAATCTCATAGGGACTGATAAAATTTGTGGAAACTTTGGAGTTGAACTAAATGCATTGCATTTTGCATCATGTATTGCTAATGATTTATGGGGTTTAGGGGTGGATTGTAGTGCTTTGATTCAGGTGTTTCCCCATAAACTTAATGTGTTCTGAATGCCTGATCCCCAGCTGATGGCAGTTTTGGAACTGGAACCTTATTGGAGGTATGTTGTTGGGAGCAAGTTTATGGGGGTTATAGCCGGCTTCCCCTTTCCAGTGTTTTGCACATCTTCCTGCCACTAGATCAACAGCAAATACTTATAAGTGTAAATTTTTCCAAATACTGCATGGATGCTTAATACTAAAAATTACTCATTGTTTATTAGTAATACCCATGTGCTTGGCTGTCCTGCTTTTCTTTTTGCAAATCTCCCTACTTTGTGATGCTTGCTTGACATTTTTTATTGTCTTTTTTTTATTTTATTACACAGTATTTTACAATTATAAGCAAAGATCATGCCAATGCTTATGCAAAGCCTACTCATTCTCTGCATTCAGTTTCCGTTTATGGCTGTAACTGCTGTTAACCAAAGTGCTCTTTTCCTGTTCCTCATCTACCCGGCTGTAGATGTGAGTGGAGTGTGTGGATACATGACCCAAGAACAGTGCAGATGCAATGCCATTGATTGGTCAGCAACCCAGGCCAATGATAGATAGCCTGAGGTTTGCTGAACAAATGGAAAAGCAAAGGTTTTTTTTTTGTTTTGTTTTTATGTCATCTAACTTGTTTTTCATGAAATTCTTGCATAGCAGAATGTTCATAAACCCTGGAGCTTCTGAGAGATGAGAGCACATTGACAAAGCCTGCCCAGGAACCAAGCTATGTACAAGAATACAGATAGGAAAAGATGAGCCCTTCAGAAGTCATGGACTGGATCCAGTGAGGCCGAGAGATCTCTCATGCACTTTGGAACTACGGAGCCATAGAATCAATCCACCTCTTTTAAAATTTTCACATAAGCTAGTTGTATTTAGATTTCTGCCTCCTATAGTCATGGGTATCTTTGGCAAACATATATGAGGCAACAAAAAATGCATTAACTGATTATTAGTTGGAAAACTGGGGATTTGGAGAACTGGGGATTTATGGAGATCAGCATAGTGGTGGGAGCACTGGTCTAACCTATAAAAGAAATTGGGATCAATTTGCAGCTCTACAAATAAATGCAACAAGAGCACATCAAACCCATAGCTAGGAGGAAGCCCCAATCCTAACGATTAACATAATTTTTTTCTAGCATATGATATGTGTTGTCCTGATTGCATGTGAAATGCTTTTAAAGAGCACGTAATTTTTTTAAATTTTAATAGTTTAATGTTATTGCAATATAAATTTAAAGATGTAGTTAACACACAAACATCGTGTCATTTCAAGAGATATCTGCTAGGGTGCAAAAACTAGGAGACAGATGATTCATTGTCCAACATTGGGAAGGCATTGTAAAACTGTCCAGAATTTCAAAAGCATTCATATCTTTGTGCAGCAGATTTTGCTCTGAGCATCCTGGGAAGATAAGATTTATGCAGGAAATGTAGAAGAAACACGCTATTTTACAATTATAAGAAAAAAATCATGCTAATGCTTATGCAAACCCTATTAATTCTCTGCAAGAAAGTTCTAAAATGAGGTCATTTAGTACTTGTATAGAAACTATTATATAACTTTAAAATATCCCCACCAATAGTATTATAAGCAAATAAAATTATCAGTATAAAGGTAAATGCATGTTCCCCCCAGAGAGAAGTCTATTAAAATCTATAATATTTGAGATATAACTTTGAGCACTTGGTTCTGTGATGACAAGTCAATGTGGTACACCCATGTAGCCTTGCAGGACCTAATGTAATGAAAACATAAACTTAGATCACCCAGTGATTTCTATGGTGAGAATTTCCATTGAAACCCCCTGTACATCCTTCAGCTCTTACTGGGTTTTAAAAGTAGCTGAACAGAAAACAACTAGGGTGCATGCTGTCTGCAGTGGTCTTGGAATACTGGTGTTCTATATTGGTAATTGAGAACAGATTCACATTCTTTGGACAAAAGACAACTATTATTAATGACAAAAGAAAAGGGCTTTTTATATACAGGAGTTCTGCAGGAACTACAGTCAGGAACATTTCACACTGGGTATGATAGGAACATAATGTCCCTTAGAGCAGAACATAAGTTGTTAGAAGGCCATGTTAGAAAGCAGCAGGCCCTTGCAATTACGAAGTATAGTAACAGAAGTTGGGGAGAGAGCAAATAAGATTCCAGTTATTACAACAATGGGTAGTATGATGGAACCACAGGAAGAGGCGAGAGAGAAAAATCAGAAGCCAGCCTTGTAAGGCATGTCTTGAGAAGGGAATTAAAATAGCTTAAGGAAGAGAAATGATAAAGAAAACCTAACAGGAGAGAGTGACAGAATGTATCTGGAGAATAAACACATCTAGAAAATAAATGTCCTCAGGACAATGTTTTGCCTTACTACGGAAACAGGAAAAGTATATTGTGAGTTATTTTTAGGTATGAAGTGGAGTCCCTCATAGTCTTGCTTTAAGTAAACATGAAGGTTAGGATAAAGACCTCTACTTTGGGGGAGAATTGGTTGGAGAAATGCTGGCTATGGAAAGGTCAATCACAGACTTGATTGTTCTTTCATGTTCAGCTGCTGAAAAATGAAATATCTAAAATATGTTTTTCTTTTACTGGTTAAACATTTGCCATCTATTGTATTATTTTTGAAAAAGCAAGCTACTTCATTGTGTGATGTTACCTCTAAGAAATTTATAAAAAACTAAAAAAGGAATCAAGAACCAGTTATTATAATAACAGACCATAAGTGCCTTTCTTCCTATATTTCCATTGAAACACATCCAAAAACAATAGATTTTTCACCCAATGACTTATTGCATTTTAACCTCCTGACTTACAAAAATCTCTGTGCATAGTTAATTATACATTGTCAATTTTTCCCTTATGTCTTCTTACATATACTCTTCCTACTCTGCTTCAACTGAAGACTGACTGGAGATGAGAGGACAGGGGTGGTGTAAAGGACAGAGGATGGGATGGTGTTACATTTATAACTGTGAAAGGGTATGTGATGCTGTTTGTTACCAAGATACAGAACAGAAGAGTTGGACCAAAGTTCATGAGTTCAGATTTGTGCATAATAACTTTGAGGAGCCCATCAATGATTCTAGGCCTCAGAAGAGATATCAAGAGGGAGAATTACAAATGACAAAGATAGCAATAAGGGCCATAGCCATTAATAGGGTCACTTAAAAGAGATTAAGCTTTGTTGCCAACTGAAAAATGCTGTTCAAAATGCCTGTGATCAGCCATGAAATAATTAAATTCAATGAGAATTAGACAAGGGGTCTGACATGTGATAAGCATTTAGTTAAACTAGTTTATACTGTTCTGATGAGTAGGATTAACAGATTGGTGCACTCACAATTTCTTGTTGGAACCCTTCCTACATCCAAATGCAAATAAAGAAGCAAGATGATAGAGCTCCACACGGGGAACAATATTTAGGTGCATAGCCATAGAGAAAAAAAATGGGGGCTTCCTGGTCAGGGACATAGAAAAAGAGGGTAGGCTCCCAAAACTCCTTTTATGAAGCTACCATCGCCCTAATTCCCAAACCAGGCAAGGATGTAACAAGAAAAGAAAACTACAGACCCATATCCCTGATGAACTTGGATGCAAAAATCCTAAACAAAATCCTAGCAAACCGAATACAAACCCACATCAAGACTGTAATTCACCCTGACCAAGTCGGCTTCATCCAAGGGATGCAGGGATGGTTCAACATACGAAAGTCGATAAATATAATTCACCACATTAACAAACTCACCCGCAAAAACCACATGGTCATCTCAATTGATGCAGAGAAGGCTTTTGACAAAATTCAACATCACTTCATGTTCAAAACCCTGGAAAGAATAGGTATAGACGGCCTATACCTCAACATGATAAAGTCAATATAC